>PVJS01001670.1:0-94091 GCA_004027185.1 Glis glis
ATCCTCTGGTCTCTGCCTCCCAAAGTACTGGGATTACAAGCGTGCGCCACCACGCCCGGCTGCTTTGTTTCTCTTGATATTGGGGTTTTTTTGTTTTGTTTTTTTGTTGTTGTTGTTGTTGTTTTGGTACTTGGGATTGAACCCAGGGGCATTCTACCTCCAAGCTACATCCCCAGCCCTTTTTTGTTTTGAAACATGGTCTTGCTAAGTTGCTGAGGGTCTCCCTGAGTTGCTGAGGCTGGCCTTGAACCTATGATCCTCCCAGTCTCTGCCTTCCAAGTACTGGGATTACAGGCTTGCGCCACCACACCAAGCTAAATGCATTGTTTTAAAACTGACTTTCTAACAATTGCCTATGCCCCTAGCTTTCTCTGTGAGCAAAAGGTAGAGATAGAGCTTCTCTAATGCAGCATAAATTCTTTCCAGTTTGTATTGTTGGAACGTGACAAACATCATGCTCTACACTGTAAATGGTGTTCTGAGGAATTTAATGACATTAGCCTTTGTCCCATTTGTTTCCTCTTTTATCTTCTTTACCAGTTTGTAAACACAGAGAGCTGGGTGAGGCAAGCCTTAGATTCCTTATCTGAAAATGACCACAGTGATATTTATCTTGCAGAGTTTTGTAAACCCGGATTCTTAGAATACTAAATAAAACCCCAAATATGTGTAAAACAATACCAAAGACATACCAGCACACAGTAAATGATGATTGGCATTATTTCCACATCTTCTTTTAATATCAACTCTGGGAGGCTGGAAGATACCTGGATCTGAAGTATGTGCAGCCGCTAGAGTAAATCACAGAACTGTAGCATTTGGCATTAGTTGAAAAATTTAAAGGGTTGGAAGCGTTCTTAGAAATTACCTTTTACAGATGAGAAAAGAGAAACTGAGGTTGGTAAGAACTAAGCAACTTTCCCATGTTTACCACAGGAGCATAAATTACCAACAGGCAATATTCAGATCCCACACTAATAACAGAAAAATCTCACTGAAAAGTTAAAAACCAAACATGACTCATATCTAAAGTGGACACACCCATAAATCTTCACTTTGCATGATCCCAGGGATTCTGCAACTTATGCAAATTTGCATGTTTAATAACAAATTTGCACTTCCAGGATACGTGATCTGTTTAAATCCCCGTATGCCTGTGCTTCACAGTCAGCTGATTTTCTTTCTCAAGCCTGGGTGAATCAGGCAGAAAAAGCCAGCGTCAGCTCGTCGCATCACTAGATGGCGCTAAACCCACTGTGGAGGACGCGAGGCGGCCATCGGTGCGGGATGGCGGAAGAAGAGTGCAAAAGGTCCAGGGCCTGGTTCCATTTTAAATGTTCACACTCGGGCGTAAAAGCAGATGAATTAAACAGTCATTCTCCTGCATATTTAAGGTTAACTGGACTTAGCAAAAATAGATCAGAGCTAGAGAAGCGGCTCTCAGCCCAGCATCTCTGGACCACCTCAAAGAATTAGGGAGGATCCTGCCGAAATCCAATCTGCAAGCGCCAGACACCTCACAAACAAAACAGGAAGCGAACACATTCTGGACCTTCTTTCCAGATAAAGTCAGCCATTTGTAATATTTTTGCAGAGATAATGGGACTGAATACTAAGAGCTGGTGGAGGAGGCGCATTTCTAGAACTTAGAATGTAGGAATGATCAAGGCAAAGGCAAAAACACACGGAAAGGAAAATCAGAAGGAAGAAAAAAGGTTTCAGAACAGCAAAGTGTGGGGAGTTGGAAAGTGAAGCTTTGAGTAGAGTCAGAGTTACAAAGTTGCAGAATTGCAAGGAGCCTTTTATGGAAGCAGAATGGGGCCTAAAGACTAATTTGTCAAAAAACCACGAGGATAATTAGTGACAGACAAGGGAAGGACCCTCGTTTTTGCTAACTGGTGCTTTTTCCCTTTAAGCCTACGACCCTCACAATGTCTGACTGAAACCCTTTTACAAAATCCAAGTAAATCCACGTGGGAACACTATCCCTGCCGCCACTCTTTCTGTCTACGCATACACATGCGCGCACAGGCCCACCGTGATCACAATACAGGAAATTGAAGGAAGCCATCTGAAACTTCAGCAGCGGGCACAGCCGCCACAGATACCATATCAAACGGCAGGCTGGAAATGAGCCCTGCTGGCATTCACACAGGAAGCCGGCGCGAGCGGCTTGACCCGACGCGGTAATCAGTTCCATACTCGCAGAAGAATGCCAGAACCAAACCAGAAGCGGGGAGAGAGAGAGAAAACCAACAGCTTTTCTTCCTGAGGAAGAGGAACAGTCCAGGAAGTTTAGAGAGAGGCCCAGCTGGTTTAGAGAGTTGTGCGGAACTTTGTCCCCGGCCCAGGGGAGCAGCACTCCAACAAGCCCAAACCACATTGACCCGCAGTTGTGCTGGCGTTTTATGTGAAAGTATTCTGGACCTACACATCTCTGATGATTATCAGATGCATTCAGGTCTGAAAGTGCTGAGCAGACCTGTGGTGCCGTCACCACGTAGCAACTGTGTGATCATTGGCAAGGTATCTAACTGTTCTGAGCCTCTTCTATCAAAATGGGATGGGCGGTTACCTCACAGAATAGTTTCTCCTCAGGAAGACAGGGTCAATGACCTATGGCACAAAGGTGGAGCAGGAGATCCGGCCTCTTTCCCTCAGTTTTTCTATTTTGCTTCACTGGCATGAACTGGCCTCAAGTGAAGAGAAAAGGGAAAAGAAAATGCCTCATTTGCGTCCTCCTCACTCTGCAGTCCTCTTAGGCCTAATGCAGACCAGAGGTCTGCAAACATTTTTGTTATTGTTGTTGGTACTGGGGATTGAGCCCAGGGGCATTCCACTTCTGAGCTACACCACAAGCCCTATTTTATTTTGAAACAGGGTCTCACTAAGTTGCTGAGGCTGGCCTCGAACTTGCAATCCACCTGTCTCAGCCTCCTAAGTACTAGGATTACAAGCGTATGCCACTATGCCTCTCTATCTTCAAACATTTTTTATCTCAGAATCAACTATACTCTTAAAAGTTGAAGATTCCATGTAGCTGTTTTATGTGAGTTAACAACATAGTAGTCTCCCTTTATTCATAGGGGATACATTCCAAGACCACTAGTGGATGTATGAAAGTTCTCCATTTTCTCTTATTCATATATGCCTGCGATAAAATTTAATAGTATTATCAATGTGAGCATGGAAATAAAGGAAAAACTAATCCCATTTCAGATGACTCAGGAGGAAAACTCTGAAATTACAATACCATGATAAATCATCATAATTAAGAATACAAGCCAGGTGTGGTGGCACATGCCTATAATCCCAATACTTGGGAGGCTGAGACAGGAGGATCCCAGGAGATTCAAGGTCAGCCTCAGAAACTTAGTGAGTCCCTGTTCAAAATAAAGAATAAATAGGGCTGGGGGTTTCACTAGGAGATAAAATGCCCCTGGGTTCAATCCCCAGTACCAAAAAAAAAAAAATAGGTATGCAAAAATACATATTGTTCTCACTAGTCAAATTTCAAAGTCATAGATTTATAATAATGCTTTTAAGATAATTCCTTTTTGACTCTACATAGTCTAAACATTTAAACAAATACTCTGTCAAGTTGATTACCAGTGAATGCCAATTTTAACATATTATTCAGTCTTCAATTATCTCAATATTTGACAACGTTTTGAGTTTTCCCCAAATTATAAATCTTAGGTACAATGTTTTTTTCTTTGCAATATGTTATGAAACACTTCTCCCTGAATTCTGTTCTAGAATTTTCCATTTAATATTTTCAGACCATGGTTGACCACAGATGACTGAGACTTTGGGAAGCAAAACTGTAGACAAGAAGATACTACTGAATTTACCATGTTAGAAATTAATACTGAAGTATCCTCATTTCTTTATTCATTTAAATATAACATCAATGCTTACATATTAATCAGCATGTTAAGCATATTAAGTAGACAGGCACTCAGTGATGAAAATTAACTTTTACTGATTTATCAAGGGCATTCTCAGAGGAAACTAGCATATGTTTCGTTATGAGTATATGGTGACAATTTGGTGTCACTGTCTTGATATATCTACACTAAAAGCAGTTTTACCTTCTTTTCCTTTTATGCCATCAATGAAATATAAATACTGTGAAAAAGGGAATTGACACCCCAGAATTATTATAAAAATAATTTGTGCTTACAGACTCCTTGACTAGGTCTCAGGGTCACCACCTTCAGTGGTCCACAGAACACACTTTGAGAACTACTTCCCCAAGCCCCTTTCCACACCTGATTCCCCTCTTTCTTAGCTCTCCAGCCATTGGTGATCTTTAGGTCCTCCAAGTTCCCTTACTGTGACACTCATTAGAATGTCCTATTTCCTCGAGTTCTCAGACTTAACATTTACTGTACCCTCTATTCTCAAAAATTCAAAAAAAAAATTTATTGTGTACCTACTATACGTCAACACTGTTCCAAGCACTGAATATACAGAAGTCAACAAGGCAAGTAGGTCACTCTCATGGACCTTAAATTCTAGAGTGTAAGTAGGTCACTCTCATGGACCTTAAATTCTAGAGGAAGAAAAATAGACAGTAAACTTGTAAACAAATTAATGTACAAGATAACTTCAAACAATTTTAAGTGCTGTGATAACCATAAAAAGAAATGTGGCTGAAAATAATAATGGGGTGAGCCAAGAGTGAAATACTACCAAAATGAGAGGCACCATGTTTGTGCAACCAAAGCAAATGGTACTTCATGAGTAGAAGCAGGATGGGAGAAGATTCCAGAAGGAATCCAGCTAAGGTAGAACAGTACTTCTGGAGAGCTAGGAAGGAGGAAGGGGGAAGAAGGTGTGGTCATTTGCATTTGAAAGGGTGCTATCCCACCCATTGGAGAGGACAAGGCTGGCTTGGGGGGGGGGCGCTGATTGCAAGGCCCTAAAAGGGAAGCCCCTGGGTTGAGACAATGAGTCCCACTGTCTCGCTGAGAGCCAGCGTGGAACACAGGTGTCCTGGTTGCTACTTATTCTGCCTGACGCTGGTGTAGAGGGTAATGTGAAGTTTCCATTACGCTGGTAAGCAGTACCCAGCAGCATCACCATTCAGAAACCGGCTGTCCCTTCTGCTTCCTGTCAGACTGAGCCATTTCTGGAACATACTAACTTTTTCCATTCCTGCCAGTATTCACCTAAACCAGGTATCTAGGCAAAACCAGACACATACAAGGAAAAAACAAAAATAACAAAAAACAACACTTAACTCCAAGAATGCCTTAGAGGGCCTGTTAGGGAAAGCACATTGCCACAGAGGAAATACGCCACGCACTTGAGACAGTTTCTCTAGAATGAATTTCTGGCTTGTTTCCATCTCCCCTTTACCCCAGCGGGCTGCTGCTCTTGTTCATGCTGAAGGAATGTGACTTCTGCCGTGGGGGCAGGACTGGTCTGTCTTCTCACTTGAGTCCAGCCTGACTTCCCCTTCCCCTGCATGTCTTCCTTTTGCTCGAACATTCCTTCCTCTGTGCTTCCCGCAGAGCCTCGGTTTTGTTTCATGGGCTTCATGCGCTTTCCTTAAGTATGATTACTGGAACTCCAGCAAAGGTGTATTGAATCTCTCACTGGTCATTTCTCCTTCAGCCACTTCACTGTTTCCCCTGCTGTACAAATGCTCATCCACAGCTGTCTGCTCAATCCCCTCTGCCCATTCAGTCCTAAAACATTCCCCCTTCTCATGAAGTCGTCAGATCCTTGAGAGCAAGGCCTTATTTGCTTGGGTTTTGTTGTTATTGTTGTTTTTGCACTGGGATGGAACCCAGGGGCATTCTACCTCAGAGCTACACCCCAGCCCTTATTTATTTTTTATTTTGAAACAGGGTCTTGCTAGCTTGCTGAGAATCACACTACATTCCTGAGGCTGTCCTCAAACCAGCAATTCTCCTGTCTCAGCCTCCCGAATACTGGGATTATAGGAGTGTGCCAGTATGCCCGACTAGGGCTATTGTTTTTCATCAAATTGCTACAGTCCTGGCTCTTGCAGATTGTTGATGTTTTTAATGTAAGGATGTTAGACAAGAGGCTTCTTCATATTCTCCCTGAAACAATTGAAGGTAAAGCAATGTTGTTACGTGATAAGGATCATGGGATATGGATTTCTTTCTCATCTCTATTTCTCCTCCTCCTCCTCCTCCTCCTCCTCCTCCTCCTCCTCCTCCTCCTCTTCCTCCTTCTTCTTCTTCCTTCTTTCTTCCTTTTTCTTTTGTACTGGGGATTGAGCCCTGGGGCATTCTATCTCTATCTAGGTCCCCCAGACCTATTTAATTTAATTTTATGTTAGATACTGGGGATTGAACCCAGAGACATTCTACGTCTGAACTAGACCCCCAGCCCTATTTTTTGTTTTATTTTTTTAATTATTTTGAAACAGGAACTTGCTAAGTTGCTGAGGGTCTCACTATATTGCTGAGGCTGGCCTGGAACCTGAAGTCCTCTGGTCTCTGCCTCCCAAGTACTGTGATTAAAGGCATGTGCCATCTTGCTTGGCTTCTCATCTCTATTTCAAGGCAACAATACTTCCATTGTCACCCCACCCTCGCCCCAGTCTGTAAATTATTACATGGTCCCCTTTTAGGTTGGCTTCTAAAATGCTTGAAGGTGAATGTGGGCCCCCCATCTGGCCATTCCCCAGAAGCATCTGAAGAACAGACAATGAACGGCTTCACCTTATTTCTCCTAGCTTCCATGTCCTTTTGTCCTGACTCCCACACCCTCGCCATTGCTGTTTTGTCTTCCCTTCTGAGCTTTTACATGTGTCTTGGATGTAGTTTGACTTCTAAAAATAGAGCCCACATAAACTTTAACAAGTTGGTCCTGCATTTCTATCACGGGTACATTTTTCACATTTAAAAGCCTCAGGACTCAGAACAAGCCTTCACTTTGGGTTCCGGGGAACTGTGCAAGGGAACAACAGATTTTAACAAGGAAAGGCAAGTCAGAGTCGCAGGGGGGCCTCATGGTTTTCTAACACCTAGTCTAACACCTGCAGCGTTCTTGTAAGTGATGCAGGAGTTATTAGCCTTGCCAGTTATTAGCTAGCCATAGGATCACTATGGGGGTGGGTTGTAGCTAAGAGTGGGGAGCTAGGATGAAACCATTGAGAGGAAAGGAAAGCTGGAGATGTCCAGTTCTCCATCCCTCCTTCAATAAACTCGCACTGCAAAGAGAAGCCTGGACAACCAGGGTACATTATAGCCAGTCACTATATCCAATTCACTTGGATCCTTCCCTTTGTGCCCCAGCTTCAGTTCTCTTTAGTTTCTGTGGGGATCTTATTCCCCTCTTAGCTTCTTGAGATGGAGCTTGCTTTCTGTCTCATTGAGCCTGTTCTACCCATTGGTTTGGGCATCTCCTTTCATCCTTAGAGAACCCTGTTAAACTGCTGGCTCCCTCTCCCTGGGTTGTACCAGTAGCCAGTGGTAGGTTTGGGAGAGGGAAAGAGGACTGCATGTGATCAGAAGCATCTGATCAAAAACACACTGCTTAAAATTGCCATTAAGCAAATGCAATGAAAGATCCGTGAGTGGCCCGAACCTTAGCTGTTCAGATATTTTCCTTCAACCTTCCCATTTTTTCCCCAGTATAATAAAGCTCAGGGAGAAGAGAAATAGTAGGAGCTGGAAGGCTAACCAAGGTATAATTTCCATTATGTAATATCAGCTCATTAATTTTTAGACCAAAGTTCATTGTTTTGTAGCAGTCCATTCAGGACCTCCATGGAAGATAATAAGCACTGATAATGTTAGATTATTTTTATTTTTCATTATTTTGGCAGTACTGGGGATTGAACTCAGGGCATTCTACCTCCAAGCTACACCCCAGCCCTATTTTTTATTCTTTATTTTGAAACAGGGTCTCACTAAGTTGCAGAGGCCTCACTAAGTAGCTGAGCCTGGCTGTGAACCCTGATCCTCCGGTCTCAACCTCCCAGGTACTGGGATTACAAGCGTGCACCACCACACCCGGCTTACATTGTTTTCAAAAAGCAGAAATTGCACATTTCAATTATCTTCCTTTGGCTCTGGACAACCAAAGGAGGAAGATTTCAGAAAGTTGACTTAGGGCCACTGTTATGGTTAGAGAATGTCCCCTAAAGAGCTCATGCATTAATGTTCAGAGTTGATATAACTAAATCATGAGGGTTATAATCTCATCAGTGTGTGAATCCATTGTAATGGGTTTACTGGGTGGTAACCTTGAGGAAGGTGGGATCCCTGGGGGTGTGACCTTAGGGAATATGCTTTTGTCTTTGAAACCCCTTTCTTGCTTACTCTCTTGATTCCAGCCTCTGTGGTGTGAGAACAGAGCCTGCTCTTTCTCTCTTTCTGCTTCCTGCTGCCATGCCCTGAGCTCTGCAAACCCAACTTGGCATGGGCTGAAACTCTGAGATCTCCAAAAACTGTGAGCAAATAAATCTTCCTTTCTCTAAATTGTGTGGTCAGTTGTTTTGGATTACAGCAGTGAGATTGTTGACCATGACAGACATCCAGCATGGATTTTCATTGTTCATCTAAATAAGCGTGCTCTAGCAGTTGCTGGAAGAGGACGGCTTTCTGAGCTTAACTCCCAGAACTCATAGCTGAGTTTGTGGGACAAATCCAACTTACCTTGGTAAACACATGACATCACACCACTCTGCAAGGACAGCAGATGGAGGGGTGAGGATACTTCCTATCTAAGAGGATCCATGGGACACAGTGGGAAGAACAGCAAATTCAAAGAATTAAATTTCATTTTTCACCTCTGGTGCTTTAATGCTGTCACTCTAAATGCTGAAGGAGTCAGGAAAACCACTTATTGTCAAATAATGGTGTGAATTCCATGGCTGTGAACAAAACAACTTCTCTGGCTTCTAGCCTGGCAAGCAGCCATCAACTAGACAACGTACCTGGAAGCCAGGTTTTAATCACCTACCTGCCCCACCATGCACTTCTGTAGTATATTAGTCAGGCTTCTCCAAAGAAATACAAC
Source organism: Glis glis (assembly GCA_004027185.1). Lineage (NCBI taxonomy): Eukaryota > Metazoa > Chordata > Mammalia > Rodentia > Gliridae > Glis > Glis glis. The sequence continues at coordinate 9,013 of PVJS01001670.1, forward strand.
CAATGAGGGAGATGTATTTTGAAAAATCTGCTCATGGGATTGTGGAGACTGGAAACTTCCAAATTTATAGGGCAGGCCAGCAGGCTAGACATTCTGGCATGAGTTTATCTCGTGGTCTTGAGTCTAGAGGCAGAATCTCTTCCTTCTCCAAGGACCTCAGTCTTTTCTGTAAAGGTCTAGAACTGATTGGATGGAGGATAATCTGCTTTGTTTCAAATCTACCAATTTAAATGTTAATCATATCCAACTGGGTGTGGTGCATGCCTGTAATTCCAGTACTTGGGAGGCTGAGACTGGAGGATCCCAAGACCAGTCTCAGCAACAACTTAGCAGGACCCTCAGCAAACCTAGCAAGACCTCAGTTCAAAATTTAAAAAATCAAATAAGGCTAGGGGTGTGGCTCAGAGACAGAATGCCCCTGGGTTCAATCCCTAGTAGTACAGAAAGAAAGAAAGAAAGAAAGAAAGAAAGAAAGAAAGAAAGAAAGAAAAGTTAATCATATCTAAAAAGTATCTTCATTGTAATAATTCTTTTTGACCACACAATTGGATACCACAATCTATCCAGGTTGACAGATAAAAGTAACCATCACACATAATAAGTGCTTGATAAATTGATATAATTTGATACCTATCCCCAGACAATGCATATTTCTGAGCCAATATTCCTTCAGGTGAGCAGTATAGGGATTATACTTCACTTTTTCTACTTTTCTAATTCTGGTAGTCCAAGTACAAAACTGTAATTTTTGAGAATATAAGACAGCCTATGGTCTATGGTATCCTCAGATGATTTTTTTTTTTTTTGGTACTGGGGATTGAACCCAGGGGAATTCTACCTCTGAGCTACACTCCCAGCTCTATTTTATTTTTCATTTGAAACAGGGCCTCACTAAGTTGCTGAGGCTGGCTGCAAACCTGTGATCTTCCTGTCTCAGTTTCCCAAGTATTGGGATTACAGGTGTGCACAACCAAGCGAGACTCCTCAGATGATTTTTAAGAGGAGGATTTTAAAATTAGAATTTTTTTGTGGTAGTGGGGATTGAACCCAGGGGCATTCTACCTCCAAGCTACACCCCCAGCCCTATTTTTTTTATTCTTTATTTTGAAACAGGGTCTCACTAAGTTGCGGAGGGCCTCACTAAGTAGCTGAGGCTGGCTGTGAACCTGGATCCTCCCGTCTCAGCCTCCCAAGTACTGGGATTACAAGCATGTGCCACCACGCCTGACTGAAAATAGAATTTTGAGAGTGCTAAAATATACATAACATGAAATGGACCATTTGAACCATGCAGTGCAGTGACATTGAGTACACTCACACTTTGAGGCAGCCATCAGCACTATCCATATCCAGAAAAAGCTCAGTTCCAAACTGAGCTTTGGAACCAACTAAACAATAACTTCCCATTGTCCTTTACCCCAGCCCCTGGCAACTATCATTCTATTTTCTGTCTCTATGAATTTGACTACTGGGTACCTCATGTGAGTAAAATCATACAATATTTCTCTTTTTATTTCACTTAGCATAATGGGTTCAAGGTTCACCCATGTTATACTATGTATCAGAATTTCATTCATTTCCAATTTCAATTCATTTCCAAGCCTGAATAATGTGCCATATATGTATTTATCACATTTTTTCATTCATCCATTTAATAATGGACATTTGGGTTGTATGTATGTGCGTGATGATCATATTTAAGCTGAGATCTAGAGAATAAGAAGAGGCCAGCTCTAGAGAATGAGGTTGATGAAGATGGAGGGCCCAGGTGGATTCCCAGGTGCACCTGGACTGGTGGTAACATTCCCAGAGAGAGCAGAAAGTGAGGAAGGCGGCAGGAAAAGCAGATGTATGTGTTGGGCATGTCAGGCTTCTGATGACTGTGGGTATTCCAAGGGGAGATGTCAAATAGGTATGTATGAGTCAGGACCCTGGCAGGAAAACAGGGTAATTTGAGGAGAGTTTAATAAAAGGAGTATTTAGAAGTGTGGGCAGAGTTTAGGAAAAGCTCAGAGTGATGGCAGTCCCTTAAAACCAGTAACAGTGGGGAGCCATTGCCATGCATAGGTGTGAAAGAACAAGAGAAATGGGCAGCAACTGGTACAGAGAGCAAGAGAGAGAGAGTGAGTACAAGTGCGGTGGACAGCAATCGTCTCCTGACAGGAGCTGTACCCTTCAGTGGAGAGATACAGCCAACCTGAGGTGATCCACAAAGAGGAAGCTGGGGTAATACATTTCCCAACCTCAAACTCCTCTTGCTTTTAAGTCTTCTGTTGGAAATTTCTATGGGCCAAACCCAGCTGGAAGTCAGTTGGGAGTCAAGAGAGTCAGAGAGTCCATTTATGTAATCCATAATGGCCAATGTACCCGGGCAAAGAAGAGAGTCAACAATGGTAGAGAGTGGATCAAGAACAAACAGGAAACACGCAGCACACAGCAGGAGGATATACAAGTCTGGAGTTCAAAAGAAATGGACTAGGTAGAAATAATTGGTATGAGGTCATGGGAGGAATAAGGATTGAGAGAAGGGACTTAGCCCTAAAGAATGCTGGTATCAGCCAGGCACAGTAGTGCACACTTGTAATCCCAACACTTGGGAGGCTGAGATGGAAGGATTGCAGGTTGGAGACCAGCCTCAGTAACATGATAAGACCCTCAGCAACTTAGTGAGACCCTGTTTCAAAATAAAAAAAAAATAAGCCAGGCGTGGTGGCGCACACTTGTAATCCCAGTACTTGAGAGGCTGAGAAAGGAGGATTGTAGGTTCGCAGCCAGCCTCAGGTACTTAGTGAGGCCCTCTGCAACTTAGTGAGACCCTGTTTCAAAATAAAGAATAAAAAAATAGGGCTGGGGGTATAGCTTGGAGGTAGAATGCCCCTGGGTCCAATCCCCAGTACTGTAAAAAATAATAATAATAATACAAAATAAATAAATAAATAAATAAAAACTGGCTGGGGGTGTAGCTCAAAAGTAGAATGCCCCTGGGTTCAATCTCCAGTTACAAAACAAAATTCTGATATTAGAGCTAGGTGTCAGAAGAAGAGGACTTTACCAAGGTGACTGAAAGGCGGGAGCCAGAGGTCTAGGAGAAACAAGATAGTGTGATGTCACAGAGCAGAATCGGGAGACCCCATTTCCAAGGAAGGAGCCATCAGCTCATTCTCCTGAGAAGTTGAGTAAAGGAAGGTACCTTTCAGATTTGACAATGTCATTCCACAATTATGCCCCACACTGTGCTGTGGGTGGCTGCAAAGCTGAGTGAGGCTGCGATGGTGAGGACATCCCCACCCAGATCGGGAGCCAGGCAGCATCGCGTGGGACTGTGGCTCCCACAGACACAGAAACAAGTGCCTTGAGAGTGGAGAAGGTGCTGAGAAAGGCTTCCTGAGGACAAACGATACCTCACACGATATGCACGCTCTTCAGAATAAATAATGCCAGCACTGGAAACAGCTTGCATTTTAAGAGAAAATGAAACTTGGAAGAGTAAAATGACTTGGCACTCCTTGACACAGAACTCTACTAGGACACAGACAATCTGAATACTGTACAGATTTCAGGCCTTCTTGTTCAGACCTTCAGAGGATGAACCTGTGACCTATGCTTTACTAGGATGAAAGTAATATTTAACATTGTTCTACGAAGGTAATGTTTATTTCAGAAATTTTCACAATAAATATAAAATGAGATGGGCGTGGTGGCACACATCTGTAATCCCAGTACTTGGGAGGCTGAGACAGGGGGATGACAGGTTTGAGGCCAGCCTCAGCAATTTAGTGAGACCCTGTTTCAAAATAAAAATAAAATAGGGCTGGGGGTATAGGTCACAGGTAGAACACCCCTGGGTTCAATACCAAGTGTGTGTGTGTGTGTGTGTGTGTGTGTGTGTGTGTGTGTCTATCAATCATCCATAATCTTATAACCCATACCCTTACGTTTCTAGTATTTTCTCATTTTTTTCCTGAGTATAAATATGTATGCATAAATGTTTTCATTTTTACATGTTTTATACAAAAAACACAAAATTAAATATAAAAAGTTTTATATACATCAACCCAGTAAAGAAGTAACCCACACAATAGCATAAATATTTGCCACTGTGTGTGGTGGTGCACATCTGTAATCCCAGTACTTGGGAGGCTGAGACAAGAAGATCACAGGATCTCAGCAACTTAGTGAGAACCTGTTTCAAAATAAAAATATAAAATAGGGCTTGGTGTCTAGCTCAGAGGTAGAATGCCCCTGGTTCAATCCACAGTCACACACACACACACACACACACACACACACACACACACACACCATTTGCAAAGCTTATATGTGATAGGAGGTCAATATTCCAAATATATAAAGAACTCCTATAACCCAACAACAACAACAAAAACTGATTCAAAAAATGAGAAAAGACTTGAATAGACATTTCTCTAAAGAAGATATACAAGATATACAAATGTAGAGCACTTGAAAAGATGCTCTACATCACGGTCATTAGGGAAATGAAAATCAAAACCACAATTTTCTTCTAGCTCACACCCATTAGGATGGCTAGTATAAAAACCTAGAAACTCACAAGTGATGGTGAGGATGTGAACAAATGGAACCCTGATGGGAATGTAAAAAACAAATACAGCCTCTGTGGAAAATAGTATGATGGGCCCTCAAAAAATTAAAAATATAATTACTATATGACTCAACCATTCCACTCTGGGTATATATCCAAAGGAATTGAGAGCAGGGTCTTGAAGAGATATGTGCATGCACATGTTCACAGAAGCGTTATTCATAATAGCAAAAAGGAAGAAGCAACCTAAATGTCCATCCATGGATGATGGACAAAATTTTTAAAATCAATAAATGTAATGTGGTATATACATACAGTGGGATATTATTCAGCCTTAAAAAGAAAGGAGATTCTGACACGTGATACAATATGGATGAACCTTGAAGATGGGCTAAGTGAAATAAGCCAGTCACCAAAAGGCAAATACTGTATGATTTCACTTTACTGTATGAGGTACCTGCCACAGTAAAAGTCATGGAGACAGAAGTCGATGGTGGTGGCAGGACAGGGGAGAGGGAGAATTGAAGAGTTACTGTCTAATGGGTATAGAGTTTTAGTTTTGCAAGGTGAAAATAGTCCTAGAGACTAGTTGCACAATAGTGTGACTATACTTAGTATTACTGAACTGAAAAATGGTTAAGATGATCAATTTTGCTATGTGTATTTTTCCATAATTAAAATAAAAATTTATCCCTTTGTTTTACTTCATTTAATAATAGCAAGTGAACATTGTTTCTTATCAATGAATGTATCTTTGTATTCACATTATGTTAGTGGCTACATAATGTTCTTTTTCATTATTGCATAATTACTTCAATTGCCAATTTTGGAAATTTACGTTTTCTACCCAGCTAACATCATGAACAAGTTGTAATGAACACTGCTGTCAGCTACATCTTTGCCAACTGTGCAATGATGACCTCAAAATAAATTCCTGGAATGCAATTGCTGGGTTAGAGGGGAGTAGGGCCTGAGGCAGGGGTGAGATGGGGTGGGAAATACAATTTAAAAACTGAAACATGAAAACCAGCCAGTAGAGAACTGAGGAAACAAAGTGGAGGGGAATAGGAACTTAAGTACTATGCATAATATTTCTATCTGATGAAAGGAAATGCTACTTATTCGTTCATTTATTTATTATATAAATCGTATTGCAGCCAGGCATGGTGGCACATGCCTGTAATCCCAGTACTTGGGAGGTTGAGACAGGAGGATCGCAGGTTCAAGACCAGCCTCAGCAACTAAGTGAGGCTCTCCACAACTTAGTGAAACCCTGTTTCCAAATAAAGAATAATATAGGGCTGGGGGTGTGGCTCAGGGGGTAGAATGCTCCTGGGTTCAATGCCCAGTACCACAACAAAACAAAACAAAATCATATTATGATTTTACAATGCACCCTTGCCCTGGACCCTGTGATATCAAATCAAATAAAATGTTCTCTTATTCCTCAAGGAACATAAAGACTAAAGAAGGGGAAATTGAGTAAATCAGTGCACAATTTCAGTGAGGTTTTGTACATGATATAATGGAGATGTGCCCAGGGTGTACTGGGAGCAGAGGAGACAATTCATCAATCAAAGGAGACATCTCAAAGGAAGTGACTGTATACCAGTGAGATGAGTTTTGAGGCATGAGTCAGAGTTATTTAAACTAAGACGGTGGGTAACTTCTGGTGGTAGCTCACCTCCAAGATGGCCCCAATGCTGCTCATGTCCTGGTATCTGGGCCCTTGTGTAGACTCCTTCCACATTTAATCTGGGCAGTTCTAAGTGACCATCAGAAAATGCAAAGATAAATTCTGAGGCTAGATTATAAAAAGCAATGTAGCTTCTTTCTTGCTTTCTCGGCTTATTGGAGGAAATAAGTTGCCATGCCATGAGGATATTTCAACAGCCCTATGCAGACGAACTGCGGCCCCCACTGGGAGCGGGCACTGGCTTACCAGCCCTGTGAGCAAACCAGTTTAGAACTTGATCTTCCAGCCCCAGTGGGCAACCACAGCCCTGGCTGACTGCTTAACGGCAGTCCCATGAGGGAAACTAAGATATAACAAATGATTACTCCTTTTTTTAAGCCACTATAATGATTTAGGGAGATTTTTTCCTTATCAATTATTAATTTAATACTCCTCTATATCCTAAGTATGTATGAATGCACAGCTGAAAATTTCTAAAAGCAGGCAGTATCTGGAGTGATCCCAGAGAAGGTCACATAGGGGAATGGCAAAAGCCGGTGCTGGAGAGGACAGCAGGGGCCAGGCAGCGCTGGGTCATGGGGCATACCGCCCTGCTCACTTCTTCCCGGAAGACGGACCAAATGTGTTCATGCATTCGGTAGCTGTGCAGATAAGAATGTGTGTATTGAGAACACTAGACTGAGGGGAACATTTTTGCTGGGCGAAAACCCTCCAAGGGATGAGCAAAGGAAGACAAATACAGAACCCCCAAATAAGAGTGGCCAAGAAGTATGAAAATATAGGAGGAAGTTAAAGACTTTCAAAAAGGAGGGAGTTGGGCTGGGGATGTGGCTCAGTGGTAGAGTGCTTGCCTTGCATGCCTGAGGCCCTGGGTTTATCCCAGCAACACACACACACACACACACACACACACACACACACACACGGAAGTAAGTGGCCAATAGCATTAAAGGCAGAAAAGAAATCAAGCCAGCCAAGGAATGAGCAGTGTCCTAACCTGTGTCCTTTGTGGAGGCAGCCTCCTTGAGACCAGCAGCAAAAGCCATACTGCATCAAAGGTCGGCTCCCATATCAACATGCTCGGTGGGAGGGAAATGAGATGGTTTAGTTATGCAAAAAGAAATTAGAACATTTCCAAAGCCTTGTTTGAGCCCGCAGAAGAAATGTAGTTCAGTTTTTCATCTTGGGTCATTTTATGGAATTAAAACAGTTGGGTATAGTGGTGCATGCCTGTAATCCCAGTACTTGGAAGGATACCAGACAGGAGGCTCACAGGTTCAAAGCCAACCTCAACAACTTAGCAAGACCCTCAGCAACTTAGTGAGACCCTGTTTCAAAACAAAAAAATAAAATAGGCTGATGTTGTAGACCAGAGGTAGAACACCCCTGGGTTTAACCCCCAGTACCAGAAAAAAAAAAAAGATATTCTTAGGGAAGAAGAATCTCAAATTGTCAAAGTGACTAAAGAAAAAGACAGGATGTCATTTACACAAAACTGCAGATCCCTATTGTAGTTCATAGGTTGTGAACAAAGATGCAAACGAATAAAGATGTAAATGAATAGAAACGAGCCTGCCAGATAATTCTAGACTCCGAAGTGTGTTGTATTGGTCCAGAATCAAGGAAGATCTCCATAGGCTCTTTGGCCCCACGTCCTTTCAGGAAATAAGCAGTGCCAACATGCCACTGACACAAAGCTGTCACATCTAGGAGGGATACTTTCATTAAAAGCACATCTTTGATAAGAGGTTTTTAAGTCCCTACTTCTTATCTGTCTCTAATAAGCCACATGATTGATGTGAGGTTCTGTTTTAGGCAACAGTTTTGGATTTGCTTGTTTGGGGTTTCTGGGGGGACGGCGTTTTGGGTTCTCTATTCATGTGTCTGTTCTTTGATAGATTGGTTCATTTGTATGACTTAGACAGCAAGCATTTCTTGAGCACCTGCTCTGTGCCGGGCAGTCTCATGCTGTTAGCATTTCATCACTGTGACAAAAATACCTAACAAGAACAATTTAGAGGAGGAAACATTTATTTTGGTTCCTGGTTTCAGAGGATTCAGTCCATGGTTGCCAGCATCACTCCTTTGGTCCTGAGGTGAGGCAGAACATCTTGGCAGCCAGAAAGCAAAGAGAGGGAGAGACAGGAAGGGGCCAGGGACAGGCCTAGTCCCCAAGACACACCCCTGATGACCTACTTCCTCCAGCCATGTCCCACCCATTCAATTTATTAATCAATCAAACAGATTAATCCACTGATGAATGCAGAGTCCTCATGATCCAATCACTTCCCAAAAGACTTGCTGCACTGGGGAATCAGACTTTCAACCCAAGAGCTTTTAGGGAATATTCCAGATCCACACTGTAACAGGAGGTAATCCTGTAGAGATGTACATGAGCCTGGGCTCTCTCATCCTGAGGTGTGTGGGCCCAGGGTGGGGACGGAGGCAGGGATGGTTGTAGCCAGATTGTAAAGGGTTGAGAAGCATACTCATGAGCCTTAGCTTTAACCTGGAGAACAGTGATTCAAATTGTCTCCCGAGAAGCCCAAGCATTCCACTCCTGACTGTGCCATTGGGCCAAAGAGGAAGGCATCCCATGGCTCTGTTTCAAACAGAGCAGCCCTGCAGCACTGGCTGGGTTTTTTGGGGGGGGGGTTGTTTTGTTGTGTTTTGTTTGAGTTTGAGACTATGACCTTGCTTATTTATTTTTATTGGCTCATTGTAATCATACATCATGATGAAGTTCAGAGTGATAGAAACAGATGCACACAGCACTTGGTGAGCTTCCTCCTGGCTCCCACCCAACTCCCTCCCCTCCCCCTTCTCCTTACATGATATTGAGATTGGCCCTGATAATTTTGTATTTGTACATTGTGTCCACTGAAGTGTTTCCCTCCTCCTCCCTACCTCTCTTCCCTAGACGCCTCCATCATTCTACTGGAGTAAACCAGAATATTATAGTTGAAGAGCCCGCCAATTAGCCTAGCTATCGCCATAACAGGCTCCAAGAAACAGAAATTCAGGCTAGGCCTTAACCTGACCCTGGGTTCCTGGAAAAACCAGAGTCACCCCACCCAAGAAAGGACCAATCAAAAATGAGACAAACAAGTACCTGACGTTCCATGACGATTGACTCAGGGCCTGTACCCTACCTTTTTTGGCAACCCCGCGCCAAGACTTACACCAATCCCCAAACGACAAGATACAAATCCCTGCTTGTTAGCCAATCAAAATAAAGGGCACCAAAGGCCCCCAGTTTGTGTATAAAAGTTGTTCTAAAAATCAGCTTGGGGCTCTCCGTTTCACCTCTGCGTCGGATGGACGGAGGGTCCAAGCTCGAGCTTGTAATAAAGAATCCTTGCTTTTGCTTGAGGACCTGGACTCCTGGAGCTTCCTTGGGGGATCACTGATCTGGGTGTTTCAATAGTGATACATGCATATCTATGTTTATAGTAACTCAATTTGCAATAGCTAAATTATGGAACCAGCCTAGGTGTCCATCAACAAGATGCATGGATTATGAAATGATGGGATATACACACAATGGAATTCTACCTAGCCATAAAGAAGAACAAAATTATGTCATTTGCAGGAAAATGGACAGAACTGAGAACGTTATGCTAAGTGAGATCAGTCAGTTTTAAAAAAAAATGGAGGGTCATATGTTTTTCCTCATACGTGGGAGGTAGGGAGAAATTGGGATACAAAAGCATTGGCTGTTTTACAGGTGGCTTTTGACCAGTCCTCCTTTGGAAGTCTGTATTACTTGACGGGATATTGAAAACCATCTCTGTTGATAAGGGAGGCTGTGGCCCCAAAGAATTAGCAGAGTCCAAATGCAATTATTTCTGTTCCCAAACAGGACCACAGGGCCCTGGAGGTGACCTGTAAAAATGGTAACTTTCCCCAAGCAGCTTCAGGGCAGCTTCGATTGCAATGGAGGATAGGAATCGGCCCTGGGCTCTTGGTGGGGCAGTCTCCAGTTCCTCCTAGCTGCACACCAGTGGTCTGCTCCTGGGAGTTTCCCAAGAGATAAAGCAACTTGCTAATGAGACACACCCGCAAAGGCGAAGTTCAGTTTTCCAGCTCCCGGCTTTTGGTACATTGTTTAAAGTCCTCAACCACTAGGTAAACACAGTGGGACTGCAAGATTGTGTGAGGCAGGCAGAGAACACAGGAAGCTGAAGGAGAGAAAGGGAGGGTCCTAAGGTTGGGGGTGGGGTCCTCCAGGCCCAATTCATTATCTGCCAAACAAAAGAGCAATGCTTGCCCACTGCGACCCGTTATCTCTTAGTGACATTTCTTTGTCCTTGAAAAGTATAACTTGTCGGCAATTTAGTGAGACCCTGTTTCAAAATAAAGAATAAAAAATAGGACTGGGGGTGTAGCTCGGAGGTAGAATGCCCCTGGGTTCAATCTCCTGTACCGCAAAAAAAAAAGAAAGTGTATCTTGCACAAATACAAATGTGCCAGGTTCCTGTTTCCCATCAATTTTTAGAAAGTTGCAACTAAGATAAGGGAAGAAAATCCTAGATCATATCTAGATCATAAAATACAGCCCCAGTACCGTAAAGGCACCTCTCCTCTTTGGCCCCAGGGCTACGTGACTGCATGCTTGATCCCAAGGTCCCCATCCCTGACGGCCCTAGGAGGTTTGTGTCTCCAGTCTCCACCCCCAACACACACACACACACAACACAGTGCATGGCTGGCTGGGCCCAGGGCGACCCAGCAGCGGGATCCTGCCCTCCTCAGCCCTGTGCACTCCAAAAGGTTGAGCCAAGACTGTCCCCATGCAGAATTCCTGCTCTATTCTTTTTGCAATACGTGCAAATTCGCCACTGTTTTCTGAGCCTCTGGTAACTATTCTTAGACTAGGGCTTTGGGTGAGCTCTCAGATTCCCTCCAGCACTGAGGTCTGGGGCTATGGCTTTATGAATGTTGCATTTGTACTCTACAGAATTAATGAGAGTGGGTCTATAAAGTGCCACGAGTTTAAAGTGCCGACTTAATTTTGTCATTACATATGCATCCACAAAAATGGCAATTTCTAAAGCGGTACTTACTTGGATGTAAAGACAATACAACATTCCTGTGTTGTTTATAAGTCACTCCAAACAGTCCAGCTGGGATCAGGATCCTTTCAATGTTACAGATGAAAAAATCTCATTGGTTCTCCCATAGTATTAATCATTATTACAGAAAGTAATCTATTTTGAGTGAAAACACAATTTGTTAGGAAATAAACTGTCTGAGAAACTTTCTTTTTAGGCAACTTTCAAGGAATGCTCAGGACCTAACCTTAAGCAAAAGGAAAGAGCCAAGTGCTGTTTTCTTTTAGGTCAGGAGTTAAGCAGTTTTCTATTTTCTTCTCTCTCTTGTAAGTAGTGAAACTTGAGAATTTTCTTACCAGCAGGTTTCTGACCCTTCCTGAAAGTTATCTAACTAATATGATCCTAAACAAGGATGGGGGACACTGAGGGCATCTCCCCTGTGCTCTGAACACTGTGTGTGAGCAACAGAAACAGGGCACAGATTCTAGTAAATCTTCCTGCTCATTGTTTCAGGTAAATTGGGTGGTATTCTGGACGCTTGCAAATGGCAAAAGGGTAGAAAAAAATGAGATTCGTTCACACCTGCTTGTTCTCTGTGTGAGGCTTGGATGATGTCCAAGGAACCCCAAGGGGAGAGGTGAAACTGCTTATTTGGGGCAGGGTGGAAGTGGAGGGTGGTACATCTGCACAGCCTCTTCTTGGTATGCAGTTTAACCGGCATTATAGCCTTGGGAGATTTGCAGGTTTCTTTCTCTGTTGTATACTGTACATGTCACGTTATGATGTTTCAGTTAACAATAGACCACACACAACAGTTGTTCCATAAGATAACGGAGCCAAAACTGGGTGCAGTGGCACATGCCTGTAATCCCAATACTTGGGAGACGACACAAGAGTATCACAGGTTTGAGGCCAGTACACAGTAAATTAAAGAAAAATAAAAAGGGCTGGGGATGTAGCTCAGAGGTATATTCCCCCCCATTCAATCCCCAGGACCATTAAAAAAAAAAGATAAATGAAACTGAAAAAATCCTGTCACCTAGGGATAGCATAGCCATTACGACATCATAGCACAATGAATTATGGTGATGCTGATGTAAACAAACCCACTATGCTGCCATTCATATGGAAGTATACAAGCACAATTACAGCCATGATGCTTGCTAATGATAATCAATGACTTATTGTTGTTGGTTTATGTATTTGTTTCTGGTTTATGTATTTATTATACTCTATATTTTATTCTCATTTTATTTATTTATTTTTTTTTACGGTACTGGGGATTAAACGCAGGGGAATTCTACCTCCGCGCTACGCCCCCGGCCCTATTTTTTTATGCTTTATTTTTGAAACCGGGTCTCACGAAGTTGCGGAGGGCCTCACTAGGTAGAGAGAGAGAGAGGAGAGAGAGAGAGAGAAAGAGAGAGAGAGAGAGATGCGCGCTGAGGTTGGCCGTGAACCCAGATCCTCCGGTCTCCGCCTCCCAAAGTACTGGGATTACAAGCGTGCGCCACCATGCCCGGCTTTATTCTCATTTTAGAGTGTATACTGTTGTTATACCAGTAGCGACTTCGTACATATTGCATTTACACATCTCCTGATTGCACAAGAGGTCACCTCCAGACCTATGGCATGTAGGTGTGCAAGTACACACGGACTATCCCCATACTCACAATGAGGAAATGTCCTAATCCTCCTATCTCAGAATGCAGACCCACTGTTAAGCAACACCTGACTGCATAAAACAGGTGAAAAAGTTAAGAACTTATCCTGCTAGCTGGGCACGGTGGTACATGCCTGTAATCCCAGTACTTGGGAGGCTGAGACAGGAGGATTGCACGTTCAAGGCCAGTCTCAGCAACTTAGCAAGGCCCTTAGTTACTTAGTGAGACCCTGTTTCAAAAATAAAAAATAAAATAGGGCTGGTATGTAGCTCAGAGGTAGAATGCTCAATCCCTAGTACAGACAGACACGAAGGAAAGAAGGAAGGAAGGAAGGAAGAGAAGAGAAGAGAAGAGAAGAGAAGAGAAGAGAAGAGAAAAGAAAAGAAAAGAAAAGAAAAGAAAAGAAAAGAAAAGAAAAGAAAAGAAAAGAAAAGAAAAAAGAGAGCAAGCTGTACAAAGCAGAAGTTGGCAAAGAATGGCCCATGGGCCAAATCCAGCCCATCACTACTTTTTATATAGCCAGTGAGTTAAAATTGGTTTATACATTTTCAAATGGTTATGGGACAGTATGGGGACTAAAAGAAGAATAATCTTTTATGACATATTAAAATTGTATAGAATTCAAATTCAAGGGTACATAATAAAGTTTTACAGGAATACAGCCATGTCCATCATTTACATACTATCTACAGCCTCTTGCCAATTACATCTACAGAGCTGAATCCAGTCGATTCTTGTTGTTCAAGGTAGTTATGTTCTATAGAGTCACCATGAATACTGAATTAGCGAATGTTGAACCATTGCTCCCAGGTACGGAAAATACAGGGTCAGTTTCCTGTGAGAGTCTGGTCAAAACATTTTTTTCATAACCTAATTTATTTATTTATTGGTATTAGGAATTAGACCCAGAGGGGCTCTATCTCTGAGCTAAACCCCCAGACTTTTTAAATTTTTATTTTGAAACAGGGTCTCACTAAGTTACTGCATTCTGGTCTCAAGCCTGCAATCCACTGTCTCGGCCTCCCAAGTCCTGGGATTACAGGCCTGCTTTACCACACCTGGCTAATACATAACCTTATTGTATGTGTGTTTTTGTTTAAAGACAGCTTGTTTAACATCTATTATTGATTCATTAACATGGAACTCATGATCAATAGCATTTGTAAACTCATGCCTGAATGAATGAAGCTTTTGTAACACAAGTGTTCTGTCCATGAGGCTCATCATAGTCCTCTTGCTCTTAGAAACATTAGATAACATAGATAACACTTTATCACTCTGCTCGGGACTTTTTTTTTTTTGTACTGGGGAGGGGATTGAATCCAGGGGCATTCTACACCTCCAGCCCTTTTTATTTTTTATTGTGAAACGGAGTCTTGTTAGGTTGCTGAGAGTCTTGCTACCTGCTAAGGCTGTCCTCGAACCTGCAATCCTCCTGTCTCAGTTTCCCAAGTACTGGGATTACAGGCGTGCACCACCATGCCTAGCTGGGACCATTTTAGAGAGAAAAGTTCTAACAAAAAACATGCTACTGAATAGACCATGAAAAGGGTACTCATTTACAGTATAAGAAATGAAACATACAGTACATTGCCCTGTTCGTGATAGGTGACTCACATTTTTCATTATTCTGAATATGCCTTCTAATGACCATAATTTGGGGGTAACAAATAAATTTTAGTGAGCAGACTAATTTTCAAATACTGAATCCAAAAATAATGAGAGTTGGCTATAATTTCAGTAGAAACCACATGGAATGCAGAATCTAAAGTATTTATTGCATGCCCCTTTATTAAAAAGTTGTCCAGCCCTGTTCTCTATGCTCAGCTTCCCCAAAGAGAATGAAATAGACACAGGAAGACCAACTCTTTCATGACAGTGTCTAAAGTAGAGGGAGATCATAAGGAAAAGCAAAATTAAATCAGTTATTGGAGCCGGGCTTGGTGGCGCACGCTTGTAATCCCAGTACTTTGGGAGGCGGAGACCGGAGGATCCTGGTTCGCGGCTAGCCTCAGCTCTCTCTCTCTCTCTCCCTGTCTCTCTCTCTCTCTCTCTCTACCTAGTGAGGTCCTCCGCAACTTCATGAGACCCGGTTTCAAAATAAGTATAAAAAAATAGGGCCGGGGGTGTAGCGCGGAGGTAGAATGCCCCTGGTTCAATCCCCGGTACCGCAAAAAAAAAAAAAAAAAAAAAATCAGTTATTGGCATCAGGAAACCAGGGAGCTCAGGTAATGAACATGGGGAAATCTCTAAACTATGGGGCAAAACTCGATTTCTTCCTTTTCAGAAGTTCTTTTCTGTTATTCATTCCACAAATATTTCTCCAATATACTGTGATTAGTGTGAATCTGTGCTGAGTGTTGTGAAGCTACCAGTTTAAACACTGAGTTCTCAGTGTATTAAGAATCGAAGTTCTACAGAGGAAGGGTCATTGGAAGAAGACTAAAGGGTCTGGCCAATTTATGACTTGGATGATTAGTCTCTGAAACTGAATATTTTAAACACTTTGTTTGCTTGTTATGAGTTTTGCAATTTCCAGAAAGGGTTTGAGACAACTTATAACCAAAGCAGATGAAAAATTCAAGAGGAGGGAGAATAGCAGGGTAGGTGAGTGAGGTCTGAGAGGTACGAGAATATAAGCAGGCAGACCATAAGGACTCCAAAACTGTTATGCTGAGTTTCACATTTGATTCTGAGGTTGCCATCTCAAAAACTTGAGTTTGTGTGTTTGGGGAGGGACAGAAAGAAGGGGAGACAAAGTCAGTTAGGAAAGCAAGCTCAGGGGAGCGAAGGCTTTCTGAAGCCCTTTGGAATACAATGCTTTTTGGAGAAGCCCTTTCTCAGAGTGGACCCAGGAGGTGGAGGGGCCCGGCTCCACAGCCTGAGCAGATCCAAACCAAATGCTTAGCTGCTTCCAAGCCTGGCTCTTGGAGCTTTCTTGATGAATACGCATCTCTGTGTTTTCATTTGCAGCCTAAGTAGTAAGTGTGCAGGTATTTACTTTTCAGATGTCTGGCCATATCCAAAGAAAGAACCTAAAGTACCAAGAAGAGAAAATGGACTGAATAATTTTGAAATGGACCTTCCCAGGGAATTCTTGCTTACCCCACCTTTTCTTGAGTGTCACAGGGTTCTGTTTGAGGATCAGAGAGACAGTATTTTGTGCCACTCATTGAGAGGCAATCCAGAGACTTTAGAAACACTATCCTGCTGTGGAGGAGCATGGACGGGAAAGCACAGCCAGGAACTTTTTCAGGAAATGGTTCAGGGTCCACCCTAGCTCACGAACAAGTCAGAGCTTTATTCTACAGAGAGGGCTAGAAGTGATTTCATCTTGGAAGATTTTCAAAGCTCGTGTCCACCACCCCACAAAAAAATTCCAGCAATGCCCACATTTGAAGGACAAAAACTGTTTCTCCTAAGCCCTTCCCATAGACTGGTATACCTGCGGTCCCTCTATGCCTACCCTGACCCTGAATCTAGTTGACATAACTTCATTTTCTTGTTTCTTGACATGGAGACAGAGGCTCCAACAGATTAAGGAATTAGAGGCCTAGAATTCTGATCCCACTTATTTTCACGTCCTGTGAGTCCTATCTTACCAGAGCTTAGTGATAATAGAAAGTGCAGCCACGTCTGGAATACTAGCAAATATTGGTGTGCAGGATAACAGCAGTCCAATGCTGCTCACCCTCCATCTCACAAATACCAACACACACTGTGCAACTGTCTCTTCCACCTGGGCAAGAATTGATGTGACTCTCAAGCACTGCTGTGGGTGGCCTTGAAAATCTATCGGGGGATTAGAAGTTGTCCTAGAGACCCAAAGAGCTAACCACCTTCCTTAGCTTATGAAACCTGGGGAGTATCATACAGTGGGTATCACCACATTGAAATCCACTCCTCCCCTCTTCCTCCCAATCGCCACCTCAGTGGTCAGTTGGGATCCTCTGTAGGTGTCTAAGCAGCAAGGTATGCCTGAGCCCAACCAGTTGCTAACAGACAATGCTAAAGAATGAGCAGATATTTTCTTGAGGAACCTCCATACTGTTTTCCATAGTGGCAGTACTAATTTACATTCCCACCAACTCTGTATAAGAGTTCCCTTTTCTCCATATCCTCACCAGCATTTGTTTTTGTTTTGTTTTGTGGTACTGGGGATCGGATGGAACCCAGAGGCATTCTCCTCCAAGCTACACCCCCAGCCATTTAAAATTTTTTTGTTTGGAAACAGGGTCTCACTAGGTTGCTGAAAGCCTTGCTATGTTGCTGAGGTTGTTCTCAAATCTGTGATCCTCCTATCTCAGGTTCCCAAGTACTGGGATTACAGGCCTGTGCTACCATGTCCATCATTATTTTTTGTTTTTTGATGATATCTCATTTTAGTTTTGTCTTGAATTTCCTTGATGACTAATGATATTAAGCATTTTTATATACTTATTGGCCATTTGTAATTTCTTCTTTTGATAAGTTTCTGTTCAGAACATTTGCCTATTTTAATTGGATTACTTGATTTGATTTTTTTATTGTTAGGGGTTTTTGTTTTGTTTTGTTTTTTAGATCTTTGTAGATTCTGGATATTAACCCTCTCTCAAATTAATAGCTGGCAAATATTTTCTCCCATTCTGTAGATTGTCACTTCTGTTGATTATTTCCTTGCTGTGCAGAAACTTTTAGTTTGATGTAATCCTCTTTGTCAGTTTTTGCTTTTGTTTCCTGTGCATTTGGGGGCCTATCCAAAAAATTATTGCAGATACTTATATCTTGAACTGTTTTCCCTTTGCTTTTCTCTAGTAGTTTCAAATCTTACATTAAGGTCTATGATCCATTTTGAGTTGATTTTTGTACAGGGTGAGAGATAGGGGTCAAGTTTCCACTTCTGCACTTGGATATCTAGCTTTCTTAGCACCATTTAAGCTACCCCACTCCGTGGTGTATATCAAAAGGAAATGTAGTCACCATGCAAAAAAGATACCTGCATGCCACGTTTCTTGTAGCACTATTCACAATAGCCCAAAATAGGTAAATGGATAAAGAAAATGCATTCACAATGGAGACTTATTCATTCATAAAGAAAAATGAGATCCTGCCATTTGCAGCAAAATGGATGGAACTGGAGGACATCCATTAAGCAAAATAAGGACAGTAAGTGAAATAAGCCAGACACAGAAAGACAAGTATAGCATGTTCTCTCTCATACGGGGAAACTAAAAAGAAATTGACCTGAAAGTAGAAGAGTGATTACCAGGGACTGGGAAGGGTGCCAGGTGGAGGGAGGAAGGGGAGATGGTGGAGGAAGGGTGGTTGAATATGATCAATGCATGCTGTATGCATGTATGGAAATACCATACTCAATCCCATCAATATGCACAATTACTATGTTTTAATACAAGCACTGGAGAAAAGAAAAAGAAAAAAACTTTTTAGAAGATAGGATGGTAGATTGTGAGCCCATGCATGCTGAAGATTCCTTTGAAGGAATTTGTCAAGACCAGAGAACCTGGCGTGGTAGGATCCCAGACTCCCCCTTGTACTAGGCTAGAGAATCAGGGACCCCAGCCGAAGGCTTTGATGCTGGAGGCAGCTTCCTCCATAGCCTTGGCAGTTCACATTTGGAAGCACTTAAAAACACTGGCAGGAATGAGTAGCAATTGGAAGTTGAACCTGAGACCTCAGCCCTTCAACCTCATTTACATCCTTTTCCTCTTACATTATTGCAACAAAATTAACTCTCAGAGATGAGGCATTAGGCAAAGATGAGGGGGTGTGAGGAGATGCCTTTTATCTGGGAAGAGAAGTGTAGGAGAACAGAAGGTGATGATTAACACATGCAATGTTTCCTGTCCAACACAATCAGAAAGGTAGCCTTCTCAACACACTATTGTGGTGCTGGGGAGCAAGCCCAGGGCTTCCTGTAGTTAAGCAAGTGTGCTACCACTGAGCTACACCCCAGTCCTGCTGCTTGTTATTTTTTAAAGAAGAGATGCCTGGGAATATATGTAGGTGAGTGAACTGAGAAGTCAACTGAGATACAAACACCTATCAGGACACCCAGGAAGCAAAGACCCCAAAGAAAATGGTCAGAGTAGTTTGAAACTGTGACCTGGAAGTCGATCACTTACAGCTCCAGTCAAATCATGAAAGAATGAGATCTCAATTGTGAACAGGGAGGAGCACACATTCTGAGCATGTGAAGTTGAAGCTTACTCTTGATCCTTTGCCAAAAAAAGAAAAAAGAAACAAAGGGAAGAGCCAGTTTCTAATACAAATACTCTGTGAAATCCCTGCCTAATTTAAAATTTCCTCCGGCTCCACTAGTCTTATCTCTACAATAAATGCTTATTTAGATCTCTTATCTTGCAGGGTCCAAATAGATAATAAGGAGAAGAAAGATATTCAGAATTTACCTCCCTCTCCACTTCCTGCACCTCTCATTAAGAAGGCACTCAGTGGAGCTGTGGTGGTGGTAATCTCAGTACTTGGGAGGCTGAAACAGGAGGATCGCAGGTTTGAGGCCAGAATGCGATAACTTAGTGAGACCATATTTCTTTTTTTTTTTTTTTTTTTTTTTGCGGTACTGGGGATTGAACCCAGGGGCGTTCTACCTCTGCGCTGCACCCCCGGCCCTATTTTTTATACTTTATTTTGAAACCAGGTCTCACAAAGTTGCAGAGGGCCTCACTAGGTAGAGAGAGAGAAAGAGACAGGGAGAGAGAGAGATCTGAGGCTGGCTGCGAACCCAGATCCTCTGGTCTCCGCCTCCCAAAGTACTGGGATTACAAGCGTGCGCCACCACGCCCGGCTTGAGACCATATTTCAAAATAAAAAAATTTTTCAAAACAGCTGGGGGTAGCCGGGTGTGGTGGTATATACTTGTAATCCCAGTACTTGGGAAGCTGAGATAGGAGGATCGCAAGTTCGCTGCCAGCATCAGCTACTTAGTGAGGCCCTCCACAACTTAGTGAGACCCTGTTTCAAAATAAAGAATAAAAAATAGGGCTGGGGGTATGGCTCAGAAATAGAATGCCCCTGGGTTCAATCCCCAGTACTGCCAAAAAAAAAAAAAAGCGCTGGGGGTATAGCTCAGTGATAGAGCATCCCCGGGTTCAGTCCCCAGTGACAGACAGACAGACAGACAGACACACACACACACACACAGAAGACATTCAAGATTTGCTCTCAAGGACTGTTAGATTTGTTGTCCTAACTAGACAGGGGTTCTGAGTCACCAAGAAGTACAACAAGTATTCATCATATCGCTGCTTCACCCCTGAGCCTTTCCTATTGGAAGGTAGATGTTTGTGTTTGCTGACGTCTTACAGGTCCAGTCCTTGCTATGGCTTGAATGCTTCTCCCAAAAGCTCATATATTAGAAACTTAATTCCTAGATGTGGTGGTGTCGGAGGGAGGTGGGGCCTGTGGGAGGTGTTTGGGTCAGGAGGTAGAGCCCTCATGAATGGATTAATGCCTTTCTCCCAGGGATGGGTTAGCTGTTGTTCAGCTCCTTTTTTTTTTCTCCTGAACACACTTGCTAGTCCACTTGTTGCATGAGGCGAAGCTGCAGGAGGCCCTTACCAGAAGCCAAGGAGATGCTGTGGCCATGCTCTTGGACTTCCCAGCCTCCAGAACTGTGAGCCAAGGGAAACCTGTATTCACTATAAATGATACAGTCTCAGGTATTCTGTTAACAGCAACAGAAAATAGACTAAGGCACTCCCTCCCTCACAATGGGGAAGAGGCTCCTCAATGCAGCAGACCCCAACCATGGGGTGGCCCTCCTGGCACACTCTTTTCCTAAGCCCAGAACTGAAACTTTCATGACAGGAAATAATGTGTTCTTCTTCATCCTCTGTCTTCAGAGGCAAGTCTCATTGAAAAACAGATTGTCTGGGCCGGGCGTGGTGGCGCACGCTTGTAATCCCAGTACTTTGGGAAGTGGAGACCGGAGGATTCGGTTCGCGGCCAGCCTCAGTGTGCACTCTCGCGTGCGCTCTCTCTCTCTCCTCTCTCTCCTCTCTCTCTCCTCTCTCTCTCCTCTCTCTCTCTCTCTCTCTCTCTCTCTCTCTAGTGAGGCCCTCCGCAACTTCGTGAGACCCGGTTTCAAAATAAAGCATAAAAAAAAATAGGGCCGGGGGCGTAGCGTGGAGGTAGAACGCCCCTGTGTTCAATCCCCGGTACTGCAAAACAAAAAACAAACAAAAAAAAAAACAGATTGTCTGGGTTCTGGTCCTCGCATTTATGGAACTCTGAAAATATGCCAGGCACTATTTTAGGTGTTGGAGTCAAAGAAAGGAGTCATGTTTGTCTTTATAGAGATTACTGTCCAAAGCCAAACCCAAACCAAAAAAAAAAAAACAAAACATTATTTGGGAAAGCCCAAATAATGACAAAATAATATGGCAGAATAGAGCCCACCCTGGGGAGGCTTCCTATGGGAGCTTCCTCTGGAAGGATCACTTGAGTGAGCTAGGAAGGATTTAAAATTTTCCATTCACCTCTTCACAGAAATGTTTGGACTTGTTAGCAGAAAGGACTCTTTGGTTCACCACAAGGCATGCCTGTGGCACTTCTGGGTGGTGCCCAATTCAACAACAGGGACAGTGAGTAAGAGCTGAGATCTTGCAGTCAGTTCCCAAACTCCACCACCCAGGATATCTGTGCATTTTCTTTTGTTTTTTAATCCCCAGAGACTTCATGTTGTAAAAACTAATGCCTGCCCATTAAAGCGCATAGATTAAACAAACCTAATTTGCTTTCTCATAATTTATCAAAACTACATGTGAGAACCAGTTGAAGCTTCTGCAATTTTTTTTTTTTTTGAGGTACTGGGGATTGAACGCAGGGGCGTTCTACCTCCACGCTACGCCCCCAGCCCCATTTTTTTTATACTTTATTTTGAAACCGGGTCTCACGAAGTTGCGGAGGGCCTCACTAGGGAGAGAGAGAGATAGAGACAGGGAGAGAGAGAGCGAGAGAGCTGAGGCTGGCCACGAACCCGGATCCTCCGGTCTCCGCCTCCCAAAGTACTGGGATTACAAGCGTGCGCCACCACGCCCGGCTCAGTTGAAGCTTCTGGTTATCACTGGATAGCAAATGATGCCACACTAGGAAGGAGCCATTCCTTACAAAGTCAACAGAGTGTTATGGTTCACTCAGACAGCTGTCCTGTGCTAGGGCACGATTTGCATTTGCCTTTTCTAGGTTTTGTTTTTGTGTTTTGAAGATACTGAAGTAAGCAGCCAGTTCTTTACTCTGGTAAACACTAACTTCACTGGGTCTGAACATCAGATAATCTTGGGCAATTTCTGATTTTTAAAAAATGGATGTGCACTCTTATTCCATTTAATTGTTTGTTATTATTGTTGTTGACCCCAGCCATTCTTTCTCCCATTCTATTTCTTTTCTTTTTTTTTTTTTTTGGAGGTACCGGGGATTGAACCCAGGGGCGTTCTACCTCCGCGCTACACCCCCGGCCCTATTTTTTATACTTTATTTTGAAACTGGGTCTCACGAAGTTGCAGAGGGCCTCACTAAGTAGAAAGAGAGAGAGAGAGAAAGAGAGAGAGAGAGAGAGAGAGAGCGAGCTCTGAGGCTGGCCGCGAATCCTGATCCTCCGGTCTCCGCCTCCCAAAGTACTGGGATTACAAGCATGCGCCACCACGCCCGGCTCTCCCATTCTATTTCTCAGTGACACCTTCAGCCCCTGCATGGAAGAGATCCATAAGTGAAATTTATTACATGCAATAAGCTAGGGAATTCAGGAACTCAAACTATCAAGTTAGGAAGAAAAAAGGAGAACCTGCCAGGGGTTGTGATGTATGCCTGAAATCCCAGTACTTGAGAGGCTGAGACAGGAGGATCTCAGGTTTGAGGCCAGCCTCAGCAACATAGCGAGGCCCTCAGCAACTTAGTGAGAGCCTGCTTCAAAATAAAAAGTAAATAGGGCTAGGAGGGTAGGAAGCTCAGAGGTAGAATGTCCCCGGGTTCAATCTCCAGTACCATACACACAAAAGGAGGAGGAGGAGGAGGAGGAAGAGAAGGAGGAGGAGGAGGAGGAGGAGGAGGAGGAGACTCAATTTCCTGATAATTATCAAAGAAGTCATCTCCCTATCTCATCACCCTGGAATCTTTTTCGGGTGTCCTCTAGCCATGCAGATAGCAGTTCAGGGCTGGAATAGAACAGGAGGCTCCTCTCTGTTCTTAGTGCCAGGATATTCATTATCATCCATGGCTACAGCTATGATTTCTCCTTCCAAATCCAAGCCTTGGACCAGGCTGCCTTCACGTACTCTTCTCCTATACTTCCATGGCCCATGGGATGGTTTCACCTAGACATCCTATAGAAGCCTACAGAAGCCTCAGTGGACCCACAATCTAACTCCCCATATGTGCCCTTCCTTTTCTCAAATCTGTCTTTTCTCCTGAACTGCTTATCTCAGCCAACAGCATCGACCCACAACTTGGCTATGGAGCCATGATTTCGAGCACATGCCTTACCTCGAGTCTCTCGCTCCCAGAGGACTGTCACCAAGTGCTGCCGATGATCTGCCTCCCAATGATCTGTTCCTAGACCTCTTCTCCTTTCATCCCCAGGGCCCTCTCTTGACTTGGGGGCTCACGATCTTTGGTAGGTACTATTGAAAAGGACTCCATACTGCTCTCCCTGCCTCAATCTTTCTGACAATACAGTCTCCACACTGCTTTGCAGGCTTTTCTCTTAAAAAGTGAGATCAAATTTTATTGCTTCTCCCCTTGCAGTCGTTCCAAAGGTCCATATTGCCTTTAGGTGACATTCAGATTCCTTAGAGTGATAAGCAAGGCCCTCTTCAGTCTCCCTGTTGCCTGCTTCTCTGGGCCCTGCTCCTGCCGCACGTACTTCCAGAACACCCAGAGCCTCCCTGCTCCCTCATAGAGTCAGGCTGCTCCAGACAGCCTGTCTCCCCAAGGCTGCCCCTGCCTGGAATGCCTCTGCCCCCCCCCCCCCGTCGCCCTTTGATACTCAGCTCAGGTGTCTCTTTCTCTAGACCTCTGGGTGGAGTTTCCACTACTGCATACTTTATTGAAACAATTTCTCTGTCTCTTTGGTAAAACTGTAAGTGCTTCCAAGTCGAGAAGAATGGCTCACACTTCTGTGGTTCTCCCTTCCTGGAACGTAGTAGGTATTCATCAGATGTTTGTTGAATGACTTGGTAAGTAGAAATCTAGGCCCAATGTTGCTGAATTCCAGACATGCCATGAGGAAAAGAAGCTGCCTGGCCTCTACCACCCCGCTGTGGGGTCTAGCCACAAAAACTTGGATGATATTAAATTAATCTTGATTAGTCCTGATCTTATACATGTGTATGATTCATTTTAGACGTGTTTAAACTAGCAAAGGATAAGAAACAGACATGGTTCTATTTTCTTTATTATTATTGTCTCTATTTCATGGATATGTATGAATTGAGGTTAAGTAAAGATTCCCGAGATGATCATACAGCTAATATAAATGGTGGTTTGGTGCCAGAGACTGGCTCCAAAGTCTTCTGCCACCTGCCACAAGATATGACTTCTGGTATGATAATACAAAGAACAACAACTAACAGACATGGAGAGCTTGCCACACGGAAGGCACTGCTCCCAAGGCTTTGAGTGATTAACCCTGCAGAGAACCAGAGCAACTTACCACAGTAATACTTTGTTTTCCTCATCTGTAAAATGGGATAATAGTGCCTCCGACTTTGTACGTTTTCCTGCTGATGATTAAATAGGATAATACATGGAAAAATTAGAAATGTGCAAACTTAGCCTGCTTCATTGAACAATTGTTTATGCAACCCAACAAATACAGTCAACCCTCAGTTGCTGTGGGGGATTGGTTTCAGGGCTTCTCTCAGATATCAGAACCCATGTTTGCTCAAGCCCTTTAAATAAAATGACATAGTATTTGCATACAAGCTACCTACATCTTCCTATATACTTTAAATCATCTCAGTGTTACTATACATAATACAATGTAAATTATATGCAAATAGTTGTACTGTATCATTTAGAGAATAACGACATGAAAAAGGCCTATCTATATTCAGTACAGATACATTTGTGTGTGTGTGTATGTGTGTGTGTGTGTGTGTGTGTATGTGTGTTACTGAGGATTGAACCCAGGGGTGTTCTACCTCTGAACTACACTCCTAGCCCTTTTTTTTTTTTAAGGGTCTCACTAGGTTGTTGAGAGTTCTCGTTCAGTTGCTGAGCTGGTCTTGAACCTGTGATCCTCCTATCTCAGCCTCCCAAGTACTTGGCATTACAGGAGTGCTCCACAAGTCCCAGACAGACACAACTTCAAAAAAATTTTTTCAACCCATGTTTGGCTGATATGGCAGATGTGGAACCTGTCAAGATGGGGCCAATTGTGCATGGAAAAATTAAAATCATTTAGATCAATGTGGCTGAGTAAACCACATGTAGTGCTCATGCAACCACAGGGATACTCAGAGGTTTAGCCCAGTAAAGGTGGGGAAAGTGGAAAGGACACCCCTGGCTGGTAGTGGCCATGGCCTAGCCATGGCAGGGTCAGAGGTTTGAAGGAAAGTCAAACCAGAGCTTTTCTTTTTTTTTGGTACTAAGGCTTGAACCCAAGGACATTCTACCTCCAAGTTACGCCCCCACTCCTTTTTATTTTTTATTTTGAAGCAAAGTCTCATTAGGTTGCTGAGAGTCTCACTAAGTTGCTGAGACTTGCCTTGAACCTATGATCCTCCTGTCTCAGCCTCCCAAGTACTGGAATTAAAGGCATGCACCACCACACCTGGCTTAAACCAGGGCATCTTGATGGAGATAAATCTAGATAGCTGAAACTGAAGTGTTCATCTACTCTTTTACTGGGAAAAAAATTAAGGGCCCTCCCTTCAGTATAACTACTCTCATCTAAACCTATCCTCTAGCTCTTACATTGCAGTCATTGAAAACCCAGCATCGTCCTAGCCTAAGCCTGCTTCCACTTTTGGAAAATTAGAAGCCTGGGTTTGGCCATGTTGAAAGTCCCAACCAGCTCAGCATCCTCCGACCCCATGGCCCCTGAGTCTCTTGCACACCAAGAGACTTTTTTAGTCTGTCTTTCCTGGCTGTCCCAGAGGAAGGCTTGTGCCCTGACTCTGATTCTCTGAGCATCCTTCCCTCATGGCATCTTGACACTCTCCACTCCACTGGCAAATTTGCTTTGTCTTTAAACCTATGCATATGTGCCACTGAACTTGAGAAAATTTCCTCCAAATCTACTTTCTGTACCACCTTATGGCTGTCTCCTTCCTTTCCTTGTGTCACTTACTGAGTGACCACTAGCTCTCTGCCCATGCCTTACCACCCCCAGTGCTCTGTAACAGCTTTAGATAGCTCTCCATTTAAGAAGGGGGATAGGATGAAGAGTTCCTTAGCGCTGGGTGTGGTGGCGCACGCTTGTAATCCCAGTACTTGGGAGGCGGAGACTGGAGGATCCGGGTTCGCGGCCAGTCTCAGCTACTTAGTGAGGCCCTCCGCAACTTCATGAGACCCGGTTTCAAAATAAAGGATAAAAAATAGGGCCGGGGGTATAGCTCGGAGGTAGAATGGCCCTGGGTTCAATCCCTGGTACCACAAAGAAAAAAAAAAAAAAGAGTTCCTTAGCCTATCTAGCGGGAATGGGCAGAATACTATTAAATTAATACAAGCAGGAGAAACAAAGTGATTCTCCCTCGCTTTACAAATCAAGAAAAGCCAGGTGTGGCAGCACAGGCCTATAAACCCAGCGTTTGGGAGGCTGAAACAGGAGGATCATAGGTTAGAGAACAGCCTCAGCAACTTAGTGAGATCCTGTTTTCAAATAAAAAATACAATAGGCCAGGCACAGTGACACACACCTGTAATCCCAATACTTGGGAGGCTGAGACAGGAGGATTGCAGGTTCTCGACCAGTCTCAGCAACTTAGTGAGGTCCTCCACAACTTAGTGAGACCCTCTTTCAAAGTAAAAAATAAAATAGGGCTGGGGTAGAATGCCCCTGGGTTCAATTCACAGTAACACACACACACACACACATACACACACAACAATCCCCAAAACAATAGGGCTGGGGTGTAGTTCAGAGGTAGAATACTCTTAAGTTCAGTCCCCAGCACCACACACACACACACACACACACACACACACACACACACACACACAGAAATCAAGTAAGATATCATTTTTTTTGTGGTGTTTGGGTTTTTGTTTTTGGAGGGGGTGAGAGATGAGAAAAGAGAAGGAAGGGCCAGGAGGGAGTCACGGGGCATGGGAAGCCTGCCAGGTGGGAGGATGTGGTAGGGACCTGGAGTCAGAAAGCTGCCTTGATGGAATAAAGAGAAAAATCATAGGAAAGAAGAGAGGCATTTGTGCAAAGGAACAGGGGCCCAAGTGAGAAGAACCCAAATACCAAGAGGACAAGAAAAGGAAGGGGCCAAGAAGTTAGTGTGAAAATAGAAATAAATCATATTCCATGAGGCGACCTAAGAGGCAAAGCCTGACTTTTTGCGCGTCTCCAACACGGAGGCGTGAGCTAGACTTCAGGACTTTTGGGGATATGTTTTGGTAATTAGAAACCCTGCGCTAATCCAGCTTTTATTTGTTTCCTTCCTATACAGCTTCTTTCTTCTTTTGTTGCTTAAATGAGGGCTTCATTTTATTTGGAGGCACTGTTCCTTGAATTTCCTGATTTTTATCTCCATGTGTACTTTTCTTGGATTGCACCAGTTCAGGATCAGAGAAAACTAAACATGGGTGAAAGCAAATAAATGGGGTTATCAGTCTTTGAAATGGACGTTCTTCTTCTGTTGGGTCTGCTGTGGCATGAAATGGCACTGTTCAAAAATTGCCAAAAATGCAGTCTTAAAATTTATATGGCTGCTAGTCTTGTGTAAGGCAGCCAGTTCAGGCTGAGTTGACCACTGAAATCATTCATGGAAATGAGAGCTCATGGCTAGTCCTGTTGGATGTGTCAGGGTAGACAGTCACCTGGAGTTGCCCAGGGCAGCACTGTGGCAGAGATTAGTCTGATCCAAGAGTATTCATGGCAGTAGGTTGCTTAAACAAACAAACAAACAAACAAACAAACAAACCAGCAAACAAACAAATCAACAACAATCCTTGCCCCCAAACCAACAGGGCAGCCTCATCCAGCCTTATCAGCCAGGTCATTCACCTCTGGAAATTTAGCATCTTTTTTTTTCTCTCCATAAAGTGCCAGAAAACATATTCTATTTTACTATTTTGGGAGTCTTGGGGTGAAATATTCTCCAGCTTTTTGAGATATTAAACATTTCCCATGATTCCAGGGGGTTTCATTTTCTTCTTGCTTTAATAATCTTTACAGATGGTGTGAACTTTGAGTTCCCTGCTTCCTTGGAATGCTATTAGTGATTTATTCCTATGTTTACATTTTGAAACACTGCAACAAAATAGAGCTCTTTTTATCTTTGTTACTGGAAACAAAATTCATCCTATCTGCTAGCCCTGTAAGTAAGGAAGATTCTCTGGGAGAGGTGTTAAAGCCCCCACTTCCTTCACTAATCATGTCAAGCTTGAGCGGGTGAGAAGCCTGAATGGCTACAGACCTTGGGAAGCTTTCAGTTTTAAGAGCCTTAGAAAGTTGTTTTTCATTGAGAACATTCTCAAGTCATTCCACATTTCTTTCTAAGAGGTTGGCAGTTTTGATTAGCAGTTATACACTATTTAATATGATAAATCTTTTTTTTTGCGGTACCGGGGATTGAACCCAGGGGTGTTTTACCTCCGCGCTACACCCCCGGCCCTATTTTTTATATTTAATTTTGAAACCGGGTCTCACGAAGTTGCAGAGGGCCTCACTAAGTAGAGAGAGGGAGAGAGAGAGAGAGAAAGAGAGAGAGAGAGAGAGAGCTGAGGCTGGCCGCGAACCCGGATCCTCCGGTCTCTGCCTCCCAAAGTACTGGGATTACAAGGGTGCGCCACCATGCCCGGCTAATATGATAAATCTTTGAAAAATTTGACAGAAGGCTGAGCATGTTAACAAACATGGGAAGGAGGTCTTTGGAGGGACAGGGTAGGAGCTGGGAAGACCATGGGAGCTGTATCTTAGCACTGTCATCGCCAACTTTTGGATGTAGGTATGTCTTTATTATGCAATTTGGTATTAGCCAGCTTTCTGTTATGGTAACAAAATACCTGAGATGATAAATTTATAAAGAAGAAAGGTGATTTTGGCTCAAAGCTTTAAGGATTCAGTCCATGACCCATTGACTCTGTTGCTTTGGGCCTGTGGCAGCACAGCATGGTGAGAGAACAAAGCCTTCCACCTGATGCCTGAGATGCAAACAAGCAAGATGGAAGGGGTTGGGGTCACACAGCCCCCTTCAAGGGCACGCACCCAGTTACCTAAAACCTCCTACTAGGCACCACAATTTTGTGTGTGTGCGCTATTGGGGATTATGCCAGGGGCATTATACACCCAAACTATACCCCCAGCCCTATTTTATTTTTTATTTTGAAACAGGGTCTTGCTAAGTTGCTGAGGGCCTTGCTACATTGCTGAGGCTGGCCTCAAACCTGTGATCCTCCTATCTCAGACTCACAAATACTGAGATCACAGGTGTACCACCATACCCGACTTTAGGCCCCACTTCTTACAGTTTCCATCACATCCCAATACATGGCCTTTGGGGGACATCTAAGATCCAAACTAGAGCACCTGAGTCAATAACTCAAGCCATTGAGTTATTGTCAGAGCCATGGGCTCTGACAGCTACTGCCAAGTGCCAGTCCTATCAACATGAGGGTTTGGACACCAGAGCCACGGAAACTGAGCTGACAGGCACAGTCTACAAAGGGGCAGCTGTGGCTTGCTGCAACAGCAACACCTGTAAGGGTCCCTTGGCTTGCAGCGAGCCAAGCAAATACTCGGGATTCTTAGGCATTCTTTCAGGTCAACTCTACCTTTAGCTGTGGTTTGGAGATGTACAGATCCTCTGGCAGCAAAGAAAAGAGGCCATTTATCTCAAGCTTGTGATACCCAGATGGTGAACAAGGGCTGGGCAAAGTATTAGCCTCGTGGTTGGTGGATTGTAGAGAGACTGATATTTGACTGGAAATGCGGCCAGTTCACTTTTTACAAATATTTACCACTTTTCTTTTATTTTTTAGGTTTTTCTTTTTTTCTCAACTTTTCCTTCCTTCCTTCCTTCCTTCCTTCCTTCCTTCCTTCCTTCCTTCCTTCCTTCCTTTTTCTTTCTTTTCTTGAGTGTGGGGCAGATACTGGGGGGTGAACCGAGGGGCATTCTACCTCTGAGTTACAACCCCAGCCCTGTTTTATTTTGAAACAGGATCTCACTAAGTTACTGCATGCTGGCCTTGAACCTGAGATCCTCCCGTCTCAACCTCCTAAATACTGGGATTACAGGTATGCACCACCATGCCTGGCTCTTTATTTTTTCAAAAATTATTTTAAAAAGGATTATTGGATGGAAGAGAGAGCTAGGGATTGGATTGCTCGGAAATAGTCTTAGATCTTTGAAACAACCTCTGTACTGTCCAATACAATAACCACACTGGCCACGTGCAGCGGTTCAAATTTAGATTAATAACAATTACATAAAATTAAGCATTCAAAGTTGGGTGTGGTGGCTCATGCCTGTAAGCCCAGTATTTGGGAGGCTGAAACAGGAGGATCTCAGGTTTGAAGACAGCTCCAGCAATGTAGCAAGATTATCAATAACCTAGAGAGACCCTATTTCAAAATAAAAAATAAAATGGGCTAGGGGTATAGCTCATGCCCCTGGGTTTAAGGTTTAATCCCCAGTCTCTCTCTCTCTCTCTCTCTCTCTGTCTCTCTCTCTCTCACACACACACACACACACACACACACACACACACACACACACACAGCATTCAGCTCCTCAATCACACTGACTGTATTTTGAGTGCTCAACAGTCACGTGTACTGGTGGTTGCCATACTAGGACAGAATAGAGCACTGCCCTCTCCAGAATGTTCTAAGCAAGCTCTGGAATATCTTGAGTTGCTTGCAAATATCATACAGTTTTTTTTCCTCTAAGTCTTCCTGACTCTTTAAACTCTTTCATCTATAAAATGGGGCCAATAAATTCTCCTTCAACAGACTGCTGAGATTTAAATGAGATATTAACTGTATGTAAAGCATACATCCCAGTGACCACCCTTTATAGTGCTTCATTAAGACATATGGTCTCATTATAGCCCTCAGTGAGTTCATTCAGACTGGAGCCAAAAACATTTGTATTTTAAAAGTACCTATAAGCTGAGCGTGGTGGCACATGCCCGTAATCCCAGTACTTGGGAGGCAAAGACAGGAGGATCACAGTTTTAAGACTGGTCTCAGCAACTTAGTGAGACCCTCAGCAATTTAGGGAGAGTCTGTGTCAAAATAAAATAGGGCTGGGAGTCTAGTTCAGAGGTAGAATGCCCCTTAGTTAATCTCCAGTCCCCCACCAAAAAAAGTACCTGTAACCAGGTCTGGGGATATATCTTAGTGGTAGCAGGCATGAGGCCCTGGGTTCAATCCTCTGCACTGAAAAAAAAGTAGGATAACATATAAAGTCTTTTGAAACACCCTCCTTGGGACTCTATTTTTCCAGGAACAAGCTCCTCATCATGGTTGCTGAAAGCCTGTCTCGGAGTCATAAGAAGGGTAAGGCTTTTCCTTTTCACAATGCTTTGTATCTTAATAGGAAAGAAGGAAGTGAGAACCCCTGTAAGTAGTAACATTTCTGGCCCTGAAATGTACCTCCTCCCTCTTCCAAAACCCATTGATGATGAGCAATCTCTGCAAGGAGGTGTTTATGCTACAGGTGTCAACAGAGCCTTGGGTCCAGAGAGGCACACCGGCTGCTTTCATGCGAACTGTGCTTACACACCAGTGGTAATTACTTTGGGCTACGGCTGCTGACATGATTTTGCAAACTCCTTGCCTGAGAAAGACTGATTATCCCCTCAAGAATGGTTCCAAACTCTTTGCAAGTGAGCATTGTGCAGACCTACCTGAGCTTTCCCTGCCACGGGCTCTTTTGAGGTCTTTCGTAATTTGCATTCCTTGGGCAAATGGAATTTCAACTCCTTAGGCAAATTTCATTCTGACGGAACACCAAGACGACATGCGCACCATGATCTCATTGTTTAGGATTTCTGCTGTATAATTATTGATGTATGCCTCAACAGGCAGGTGAGGTAAAGCAACTGGACTCAAACCTATTTGACTTTCATGAATTTTTTTCCATTTGAATCGCCCCAGTTTTACAAAGGACTTTCACAGCTACCTCAATAGCACCTGATGATGCTCTTGTGTGGTAAGAAGGGCATAATGTGTAGTTGCAGAGTCAGAGAACCTGAATTCTGGTCCTGGGCTGCAAGTAAAGAAGCCTGTAAGGAGGTGTTTGCCTCATATTTATTTTGACCTATTTAATTTCTCCTTAATTATCTCATTAAGAGTGTGACAGAATAATTATATTACAGAATAATAATTATTACCAGAATAATTCTGGTAATTGAACCCAGGGGCATTCTATCTTTGAGCTATACCCCCATCCCTTCTTGTTAGGCAGGGTCTTGGGTCAGGTGTGGTGGTGGTACATGCCTATAATCCCAGTAGTTGGGAGGCTGAGACAGGAGGATTGCAGGTTTGAGGTCAGCCTCAGCAACTTAGCGAGACCCTGTTTTATAATAAAAAGGGCTGGGAGTGTAGCTCAGAGGTAGAATGTCCTTGAGCTCAATCCCCAGTATCACACACATACAATTAATAAAATTTAAAAAATGAAATAAATAAAATAAAAATTATAATGAGGTCAGATTGTTTTCCCCATTCTACTCCCAGAGTAAATATTGTTGAAATAAAACTTCTTCTAAGATGGACATCATATTGCATGACACTGTTTAAAACTCCATGACAAAGGGGTTGGGGGTATAGCTCAGTGGAAGAGAGTTTGCCTGGTATGTGTAAGGCCCTGTGCAAGTCCATTCCCAGCAGTCCAAGTTATAAAAATAAGAAAAGGTCCACCATGAAGAACTCTTTAATTCAGGATTTGTATGCATAGTATCTGTGTCGGGCTTTTTCAGCTTAGACTTTTAAGATCCCACAGGTTTAATGAGTTTTAATTTCTGCAACCCCAAAGAGGGTAGTAATGAGCCTAAGTAAGGGTTTGAGACAAGATGGCAACCTAGATTCTCTTTCTTTTGAAATAACAGAAGCGAATCCAATCAATCCACTTCAGCAAATAATAAATTTATTAGGTGCCTACAAGTACAAAACACTGAAAGCTGCTGTAGAGGATTATAAAGACGTGGAGGAGACGCGCCTGCCCTCAAAGAGCTTACAATCTAGGCAGTTAGTCAATGAGTAAGTTGTGGTGATGGGGCGTCAGGTGACTTAAGCAGAGTTCTTTGAAATGTTCACATCCTTTGAATTCTTCTTTTGCCAAAGACCTGTAAAGGATCCTTTCAATGGGAAAACTTTCAATGGGAAAACAGTGGGGAAGAGGCCTTTTGTGGAATTAATTGGTGACCTTGACTTTGCTTATAAGCATCTTTCCGTAGCTCCTGCTTGTTCTTGTAACTTTCTGGGCATCATTTCCTAACTGGACCTTTGTCTGGAGTCACCATGCTTCCTGAACCTTCACCAGGGTTTCCTGTTTGTGAGTGAGTGGCTCAGTTGCAGTTTAGCCTTGGAATGATTCGCAGTCCGATTTTTCCTTCAGCAAATCTGTCGTTTGGTTTTAGTTAAAGCTAGGCTGCTATGCTTTGCCATCTATGGACTTATGGGTGGGAGTAAGATACAATACAAAGGAAATCAGGCTGGACTTTTCCCTTAGTTTAAACATTTAATAGTGCACTTACTGATTATATTCTGTACAGATATAGAGCAAACTATAAACTTCTTCCTTTTATTTTTTCACTTAGACTGTATTCATGTAAAGTGTATTTACAACAGGGGGAAAAAGCCTTGAGGTACAAAACCCAAAAGAATATCTGAGGTATAAATACAGGTATATTTTAAATAATAATCTTTATCATGCTTTATCTATGTCTGAAAGCACAGTGGACAGACATGTGTATATATTTCTTAATAAAATGGTATATACAAGAAACAATCTTACAAATCTGGAAGCCATCAAAATTGAATATATATATGAGGAACACTGATCCAAAATACTCAAATTTTAAAACTCTAATCTGACCCCCCAAATTCTTCAAAGAACCTTTGAAATAATAATACTGACAACGGTAACTAAGTTATAACAAAATAAAAATCCTTCTTACAACTCTCATTCATACATTATTCACTTTTGATCCATACAAAATAAATTTACTAATACTGTCTCTTGAGTCAATCTTTACCATTACAGTAAAACCTGTATAAAGACCACCCTTCAAAAAAACTGCGCTGTATGTTTTCATTGTGATTACTATTTCCCATTTCTACCAAAATATATTTCAAGGGCACTATAAACGGGGGGGACATAGGGAAAACAAAATGAAAGATTTATAAAACAAAAAACCTATTTGCTGATAAAGACAAATCTAATTAATAAACATTTGTAGCTTTCAGGAATGTTAACAACCAAAAAAGAAAGAAAGAAAAAGGAAAACAAATGCCTTTTGAGCCTGGGTTAAATTTACAGGGATTTCCTTGGGACAGAAATAGTTTCCTGTGTTCTAATGCATAGTGTCCTAAAGAGTTTACGCTAAAAACATGAAAATGGAAAAATGTTTTGATGCTTGATTCAAGACTAACTGTAGAGTGGTCTGTTTTTACCTCACTTAAAAAATCAAAAAACAAAAACCTGTGCTTTGGAGCCAGTTAGGGCAGGGGATGGGATGTTGATTCCTGAACTAATCTTTACTGGCCAAAACTGCGTCACTGTTTGCAATCAGGTCTAAAAACAAAATGCAATTGAAATGAGTGTTAGTCAATTTGCAATTACTTTTAAGGTGAAGAAGAGGTGAGTGGCTAAGGAATATGCTTAATAACCTGGAAAAAAATGCATGGACAGGGTGATAGGTCCCCTTTCTGGATGAACCCATGGGCAGTCTGATTCCAGGTTAAACTGAACCTGGTGCATCAACATCCTTCTTGGAGGCATCTCAGTGTGCCAGACACTGCATTCCAACGTATACATCTATGCCATTCAACCAGCAACAAACACACATTCACACTCCTCTGTGCAAACCTTTCTTTGCTCATCTCAGTGAGAAAACCAAGAGTACCAACTATTCCAGTGGATACGCCAGTCCCTCAAACACTGCAAACAATGACTTAGGTAACATACACTGATATCACAAGAGAATGAAGAATCTTCATTATCTTCCATAATGTATTTAAAGAGTTTTGCTTCTCAGAAGCAATTTGAATAAGAATACAAGCACATTTTTTTTGCACAGTCTTATATATTCCAGTCAAGGTCTATAGTATAGACCTTAAACAAACAGGAAGCAGCTTTAAAAATGTATCAAATTGTGATAGTCAATTTCTGCACTCCAACTTGTATTTGTTTCAGGATTGGCAAGGTTCTGGGAGGCAGCCACCCAGGTGGTAGACATAGCTGCTTTGCTTCGGTAATCACCTAGATTTGGTGTCTTTGGTTTCACTGTTTTGGTTACTGAAGGAGTCTCGGATCTTTACCACTTCGGCTGCACACAAATGTCCAAAAGATTTTGTGTACCACTCTGGCATGTGGCCCCTGCACAGAAAGGAAAAGCAGATGAGTTAAGTTAGCAGCACTGAATTAGGTGAAAGCAGTTCTGAATAAGCAGTTCTGAATACACTTTCCTTTCCCCTCCCCACCCTCTCTCCTTCCCTTCTTTCTCTTTCTCATTTTGTTTTGTTTTCTGGGGCTGGAGCTAGAACCTAGGGTCTCATAAATGCTAGGCAAGTGCTTTATACCACTGAGCCACACTTCCAGCCCCCAGTTTCATTTTTTTCCTACTTTTTTTTGGTACTGGGGATTGAACCCAGAGGCATTCTACCTCCGAGTTACACTCCCAGGAACTATTTTATTTTTTATTCTGAAATAGGGTCTTGCTAGGTTGCTGAGAATCTTGCTAAGTTGCTGAGGCTGTCCTTGAACCTGCAATCCTGTCTCAGTCTCCCAAATAATGAGATTACAGGTGTGCACCACCATGCCTGACTTCCACTTCCATTTCTTGATAAATAAAATGTATATAAATTTTTATCCTCAGGTACTCCTTTGGCATGTACATTACACATCTGGAACCAAGTTTTCCAAGGAACAACATATTGAACATTGATATTGAGTGTTACTACTCAAGAAACACTTTGGTATGTGTCACGGAAAGAGATCACATGGATACCTGAGGAACTAGTGTCATGTAAAGGCTTCAAAAGAGAATTTATTTAACAAGAGAGTTTAGAAAGAGTTTTTGGAAGTTAATTTTTTTTGGTCTGTATTGCTATATCCCATTGATTTTCTGATAAGAATACACACTCACTTTCACCAGAGTGTAGGCCATTCAAACACCTTTCAATATAAAATGAGAAACATCTGCTTGCTAGTTCAAACAGAAAATATATCATTTCCTGTGGCATTAAATTCACGATAGAACCACCAAATTCACCTTGCTTCTGGACCACATTTTCTAAGGAATCCAGATTAGGAAGTGGTCCCTAAATACCAGCAAACAACATTTAATAAACACCACTCTTCATGAAGTCACCAAGACACAGCTATGTATTCACTGCAGCCATTCTTTGGCTCAGACAAGAAGTCTCTTTCATGGCCCTCACCATATCCATAAAGTCAGAATCAGAACATACCTTAGATCAGCTCTGCACATGTAGGTGAGCTTGGATTTTCCTGACCCGCAGGGTTCCATCAAATACCTGGACAGGAGCACATTAACCCTCACACCCACCACAGGTGCCCGGTCGTGATCCACAGAGGTGAATAAAAGGGCACACGCTCCCTTGGGTAAATTAGTCCTCCAGGTTCTGTGGAGACAAAACCAGAGGGGGCAAAAATGAGATTTCCTGGGAGCCAAGATGAAAATGACCCTCACTCAGAGGAGATGGTGGGGGGCCAGGCACGGTGCCCTCATGACCAGCACCTGGACTTAAGGCATAAACCAGTAAATAATTGTATAGAACTACTTCTGACAGTATATGTGCTCAGATAATCACATCTCAGAAAAGAAAACTGATCTGAAGTGCTTCTAGAAATCATTTTTACATTTTATGAAATGTCTTAGAACATGGACAGCCAAATAAGCATAGCTATTTGAAAAGTTCTGGACAAATAATGTGACACTTCTTTAGAGCTTTTTTGAATTCCTCTTTCCATAATGTGTCCAGAGAACTTATGAATTATAAATAAATCAGCCTTAACCACATCTCACTTGTGACTCAAACATTGTTTCCTTATTCATTGACTAGATTTTTTTCACTACAAAATTTATCCTAAAAGAGGCAAAAACTCTGCTACCAAGGAGCATATTCATTTGAATATGTCTTTCTTTTTGAGTTCAGTCCAAAAGTGATGAGCACACTAGAAGAATAAACATAGACATATTTCTATATTTGTGAGGCTCACCATCTTTTCTGGAGGCCTAGGTTTTATTTTATTTATTTATTAGTACTGGGGATTGAACTCAGGGGCATTTGATCTCCGAGCTACACCCCAGCCCTACTTTATTTTTTATTTGGAAACAGGGTCTCACTAAGTTGCTGAGGCTGGTCTCGGACCTGCGATCCTACTGTCTCAGCCTCCCAAGTACTGGATTACAGGTATGTGCCACCACACCTGGCTCCTATGTTTTATTTTAAGTAATATAACCATCTGGTAAGATTCAATGTCATGTGGGCTTGGTTCTGACACGTAGCTGTCCATGATACAGTCATCAGTCTGGAAGATCTCACCTCAATACAACGTAGTCCCGAGCAGGGTGGGGTGCCATACTGTTTTGGACATACTGGTAAATTTCTGTCTGGCTGTCCAGGATTTCTATAACTTTAGAATCCAACAAGTCTACATCCCAGAGGTGCTGCTCTTTCAGTAGACGCTTTAAGATTTCCTCAGGTGTAGCAGGAACTTCTATGGTTGACCTCCAAAGCCTTAGAGGGGGTCCTTCACTCACCTGTCAAGAGAATGCAAATTTCAGGGCTAAAACAAATTGTTATCCTTCACTATATATATTCAAAAACAGTCCAGAAAGCAAGCAAAATAGCTAGCGTCAACTCTGTTCCAAATCATGACATTTGTTTTTCTGGCCACTGGTATCAGGGTGAATGTGATAAAGTAAGGTCACTCATTCATATCCCAAAGCCTGCATGGTCACACGGACTACTCTCTCTCTTTTTTTATATTCCAGGTGGTAGAGATAGTGTCAACAAATACCTCCATGGACTTACGCTGAGCTGCACAGGATGCCAAAAGTAGAGTGACTCAGAACTGATGAAAGTATAGGGATTCTGACCAAGCTATGGAAAGTACAAGGGGATTCTGACCAAATTATGGAAAAATCTAAGGAGGTCCTAAAATGTCTGTCTGTCTGTCTATCTATCTATCTATTTATTTATTTAGTGGTACTGGGAATTGAACTCAGGGGCATTCTACCTCTGAGCTACACCCCCAGCCCTTTTTTATTTTTTAGAAATAGGGTCTTGCTAGGTTGCTAGGAGTCTTGCTACATTGCTGAGGCTGGCCTCAAACCTGTAATCCTCCTGTCTCAGCCTCCCAAGTACTGGGATTATAGGCACGTGCCACCACAACTGGCTCTAAAATGTCCCTTTAATGCCCAATATTATTAGTAACACATTCTAGGGAACTCTGTGGAACCAAAGGATTTCATTAGGAATACACTGAATTCTTTCAAGTGTTAATCTTATCATCTTATCTGATGTAATAAGATTCCTGAGCACAAGAACCCAAAGGTGGTAACAGGGAGGACACTTACCTTCTTATAGGACAGCTCAGCCTGCTCAGAAGTAGAGTAGCTGACCCAGCCTTTAAACTTCTCTTTGACCTCCTTATACAGGCCATCCACACAGTCCTGGAGGAAGTGTTTGTAGTCTGCCGATTCGTCACCACTTAGGTGTCCCAATGCCTCCAGCGTGAGGGGCTTCAGCTCTTGTTCAGTATAGGAATTACGACATCGGCTCATTTCCTCAGGAACCTGGGAGGAATATGAGAGATAAAAAGGCGGTGAGGCCACCAATGTCCACCTCAGTGCCCATCAGCTGAAGTGGCAGGGCAGAAGTATGGCCTGGATCCTCAAGGCAGGGCGAGCAGTCCTATCTCCGTTTCCAGGAGATGGCGGGGAGTCCCTGATGACTTTACATGGTAGCATGAGGAAAAAGATGGATCATTTTCACAGATGTGTCTGAAACACTTATCCTTGTGTAAGGAATTCTTCTTTGCAAACTAAGTGACTAAAATAAGGGCAGGTTGCTCAGTGACAGAATTTTAGTTTTAGATAATTTGTTGCTTTTGTGTTTTAACTAAAGGGGCATGCGGATAGGTAAGTTCATTAAACATTATGAACTCTAATCAGTGTGTACATAAATACATGCAAATAAGACATTCCCAGACTATGTATAGACTCTCCAGCTATGGAAAAGATCTTTTGCTAAGATATGATCAAATTATCTAGCCTACAAGTTTGTCCCCATTCACATCACTCTTAACACATTCACATCACTCACCTGGAAGAGCTTCTTGCACTCAGCAATCATGTGGGCCAGCCCTTGAGTGGCAGCTAGGTTTTCATTCAAATCTTTTTGGTCTGGTTTGCCCAAACTCTGTTTTCTTTGCATTACCCTAGGTAGAAGAAATAAAGGAGGGAATGAGTCAAATATTTATATATTTTTAATCAATTACTGATTGATCAATATTTTTTAAGGAAACTCGAAGACTAGAAAAAACCCTTTCCTTGGAACCTATTTGTCCTTAAGTGGTTCAAGAGAGCTTTTACTCTGTTTACCAGAGTTTCTCAGGGTTTTATCAACAATGCACAAAAAACTCTAAAGAGACGTGTTTTTAATGAAATCCAGGCTATTTAAAGCCATTTTGTTAAACAGCTTCTTGTCTCAAGTAGAGCAGTTTTTAAGGGCTGTGTCTGTGCTGGGAGCATAGCACCTTCTGTGGGGTGTGTGTGTGTGTGGGGGGGAGTTGGGGAAATGGTGAGACTATCCATACCCTTTAAATAAACAAGATCCCCTCCCACAGGTGAGGGATTAATCTATTGTTTCCTAGAGGTGTTGTCTTATTCTTATCTGATTTCTCTCTTCTACTCATCTCTAGTTCTCTATCCCATTAAAGCTGGAATGTCCCGCAAACTTTCAGAACTAGTTAAAAGGCATTTAAGCCTTGTATGGCTTTCAGGAACAAAGCTAACTTTGGCTAGCACAGATAGGTCCCGTGTCTCTAGCTAGGAGATACTTTAGAGCTGAGGGAAGGATTGGTGGGATGGGTTTAATTTGGGCTTAGTCCAGTTAGTGACTACTTTCTCAAACACTTCAATAGAAGGTCTTTACATGAAATACTCATAGAAGTAAGAAACAAGGATCGGCTCTGCCATTTCTTCCTGTTGGGCCTGGGCAAGCTATGTAGGGAACTAATTTCTGCTAAGTCTCACTTCCTCATATGAAAAACAGATTTACTATGTTTACTCCCTATGATTGTTATGAGGATTACATGAGATGATCCACGGAAAGAGAAGAGTCCTGTGCTCTGTGCAGAGTAAGTACCTAGCAAATATCAACCTTCATTATTTTTCAGACTCCTTGACTTTTCTATGGCCACTCCCATCTTGTATACATGTGTTCTACACAGAAATTTTGCAAACAAATGGCTTAGGCCAGATCCTGAGTAGTAGGAGCTTTGAGGCTTAACATTACTTACTCTTTGTTCTTTAAGACCTGGCTGTTTCAACCCTGGGACTGGCCAGAAGGTTGGCTTCTTGGTTAGTGTCCAGGCAGAGCCAAAGGCAACAGGGATCATCCACTCAATTTTTTAGACCCGTAAATCTGCACAGTTCTTAGCTGGCAGAAGTACAATGACTATCAGACTTGCGTCATAGTAAACACTGGCCATGACAAAGACCATGACCAAAGGGGTGTCTCTCAAAACCTGGTTATTACAAAGTTGTCTAGAAAAGTCACACTTTCTAGAAAGGACTGAGAAGGACTGACAGGAAAAGGGGCAGAAGCCCTGGGGAGTCACATGGGTCACGAAGGGAGGTCTAACTCATTTTTGCGTGGTTTAGGTAAAATCCACTGAGGATGCAGTGGTAGCCCTAGAGGGAATGGCAGGTGACCTCAGTCTGAAGGATGGAGCCCAAGCACACACCTCCCATCTGACCTGTACCTTGGAGAAGAATTCTCTCTCTTCAGGGTGTTGAGGTGGAAGAGGGAAGGCGCCAAGCACACGGCCAGATTGGTGGGAGTCATCTGGTTTTCTTTCACAGCTGCTGTGACATCGCTCAAGAAGTAAAGTAGCGTCTGGAGAACCTCCCGGTTCTCATCAGGCAGGAGCATAATGGCGGCCTTGATGGCATGGAGGCGCTGGTCCTTGGGGACGTCTGCAGGGAGCAAGCATTTCCCCATCAGCTCAGTGATTTTCCACGCATGTTGCAAGGAAATGTCCCAAAGCAAACACCAGCATCAAATACTGAACAAGCACTTGCAGAAAGTGTACTAGAGGTTAATAAGGAAGAAATTATGGACTGCCACCAGCCACCAGCGTCACTACCCTCAAGTATTTCCTGCCTTGTGGAGGAGTTAAAAAAAACTTTAAACACCCCAAATACCAATACACTCCCTAAATCCACTTCAGACTTCAGCTCCGGATAATACCTTTCTTTTAGTTTACAGAACAAATGTGTTTTTGAGACACTTTCTAAAAATCCCTAATTTATAGTCACAATTACTGAAATTATTATATGCATAGTTTCATCTGAATCTTATTTGAGAAATATACAAGAGGACAAGAGTTGAAATCTCTTAGTCTTGGCTATAAAAGGTTCAAGATCTCTGGGGACTGTCATAATTTTAACCGATTTATTCATTCTTGAAATGG
Organism: Glis glis; assembly: GCA_004027185.1. Taxonomy (NCBI): domain Eukaryota; kingdom Metazoa; phylum Chordata; class Mammalia; order Rodentia; family Gliridae; genus Glis; species Glis glis. The sequence goes on from PVJS01001670.1 coordinate 51,069, forward strand.
GAAAAGTTGTTAAAATATTCAGTGAATTTAAATAATAGAGATTTAACCCATCCATTTCCCCATCCTCCTTCCCTCCCTTCTTCACTGGGGATTGAATCCAGGGGCATTCTACCTCTGCGCTACACCCCAGCCCTTTTTATTTTTTATTGTGAGAGAAGGTCTCATTAGGTTGCTGAGTCCCGCTACATTGTTGAGGCTGGTCTCGAATCTGAGATCCTCCTGTCTCAGCCTCCCAAGTACTGGGATTATAGGCATGTGCCACCACACCCAGCTAACCAGTTTTTCTTGTTTTAGAAACCATACCAAGAGGTTATGACAGTAATGCATATAATTATGCAAATACATAAAATGCAATTAAATCCATACAATAATATGCATGTAAAAATACTGAGCCTGACGTCCAGGTCTTCTTTACTAGGCAAACCTTTTTAAAAGCATGTAGTGGAAAAATCAAGTCACTCAAATGTAATGCTATAGGACAAACTGATGAAACAGCTCCATGGTTACAATACAAAACAAATACCTTGGTGGGGAAAATGTGATCTGTGTTTTCATAAACTATGAAAGGATGAAACAAATAATGAAATAATCCAGACCGGCTCCATTTCTCGTAAAACAAAGTCCAGTGCTCCAGTTCTACAGACAATTTCGGCACTGAGAGAAGCTGCTTTTAAATCACACTGCTGTAATACCACCTGAGCCAAGGAAAACCAGGCTATAAAAGCTATAATCCTGATCTTGATCATTAATTTCGACAACTGTTTGCTTTCAGACTTACTTAAAAGTGAGAAGGGCATGGGTATTGTTTTCCCAAGTATTTCTGGCAGGGACTGCGATGAATAACAGAAGAAGATTATTTATTCATCATGCAGTGAGATAAAACACAGACACCTGTGCAATTTTAAATACGACAACCCTGTGTGAGAGACTTGAGGCAACTGAAATTTCTGTAGACAAGGCAGAGAGATCTTGGTACCTGCTCTCTGTATAAGTATCTTAGATAATACTGTTCTAAAAACATAAAGGAAGGAGGTGGATCAGAATATAAAAATGTACAACTGATTCAGCAATTAGAGACTAATGATAAGGGAAATTCAGTTTTTCATTATTCAGTAAAGTGTCTGTTAAACAAGAGGGAGAAACTGATGTGTTTCCAAGAGGCCACCACATGGGTCCTCTGGTCAAGAGAACAACACCAAAGGAACCTGAAGCTTCAGTTGGTCCCACTTTCCCCCAGTGTCAACGATCTTATGATCCAAGGGTGCTTACACTGGTAAATCTGGAGAAAGGTTTCTGAGAGCTTGTTTGTCATGAGTGGCTCAGGAAGATCTCGGAAATATTGCTTCAACATGTCCGCTACATCATAAGCAGACTGTCCTTCATAGTTGACACAGTCTATGGCACTTTCGTTCATTTGGCGCAAAGCTTGAATCCGGGATTTGACGCCTGATTTTCTGAAGAGCCCAACCTGTTGGAAGAAAAAACATTCAAATGTTGGGATGGAAGCAAAGCCTTCTCCTTCAGCTTAGCTGCTGTTGAAGTGGCACGGAGGTGGCACAGGACCCACAGCCTGCAGTTCTCACCTGATCCAGACAATGGTTGCGGAGGTAGCGCATGGCTTGCTGGATGCTCTGAGGCAAGGGCTGTCCAGTGCGCTGCACATTGACCGTCAGAGGGACCCCAAACACGCTCCGGTCCTTGTAGTCTGGAACCTTAATCCTTTTCATGAACTTGGGCACGGCCCTGTTTAAAAAACCCGGTAGGTAGATGGGTGTTAACTTGTCTATACTTGCCCACCTCTGCAGGTAAACCCTGTGGGCCTAGAGCTGCAATGTGGTAGTTGTTTAAATTTAAATTAAATAAAGTGACCGATTCAGTTCCTCGGTTGTATTAGCCACACATTTCAAGTGCTCACTGGCCATCTATGGCCAGTAGCTACTGTATTGGACTGTGAAAATATAGAACTTTTCTGCCATCACTCATAGTTCTATTGGACAGTATTCTAAATCTTTTTTTTTTTTTTGCGGTACTGGGGATTGAACCCAGGGTCATTCTACCTCCAAGCTACACCCCCAGCCCTATTTTTTTTATTCTTTATTTTGAAACAGGGTCTCACTAAGTTGTGGAGGGCCTCCCTAAGAAGCTAAGGCTGGCCGCGAACCCAGATTCTCAGCCTCCCAAGTACTGGGATTACAAGCGTGTGCCACCACGCCCTGCGACAACATTCTAAATCTTTTAAGAGTTGGGGCTGTGAGTCCCAGTTACATTTCCTCAGTTGGGGACTGTCCTTCCATTGTTAACCTTGACAACTGGGATCTATCATCTTACAGGAGCTAATGGACATCCTTACAAGATGGTGGTACAGGAAGGAACAGAAGCAGTAAGCATTAATACCCTGATTAGGTGCTTCCGATAGTTTTAAAATCAAGTTTCCATTTGTCCTGAAAAAGGGTAAGAATTCTTTCTGGGCTCCTAATGAGATCCAAAGAAGTTAGGGTAAAAAGATTTAGGTAATGCTGCATGAGAAAACAGAAAATCCCTGATGTTGGCCTAGTATAATGAGAACCAACTTCAGAGCTCAACAGTGAATGCCCTGAAGTTGAAATAAATTCTCCCTCTGCTGACCCTGGAGTTACATCTTTAGGTTTCTAAGGGAAGATAAAAAAGGAACAATGTGGCATTGTGAGTCTCCCCAGGCTCCCTGGAGTCCTGAAACCAGGTCCACCCCCAGCAGTATACCCAACAGCAGGAAACCCATGTCATGCTTTCAAGGCTGTCAAGCAGACATCTGAGCTCTACAAATGACCCCTCTGAGTGAGACAAGAAAGGGCACGGCCAAACAGGAAAGGAGCTTTGGGCAGAATTTCTCCCTACTGCACGGATCCCACAATGCTAGGCTTTGACGTTTGGTTTTGACTCACTGGAAAAACTGACCAGAACTCAAGAAGGATTATAGATTTTTAGATTCCTGAGGGTTTGGTGGGAAGGGGATGGGCAACTCAGCAAGGAGAATCTCAAATGTACAGCTTTAAATAGCCAGCAGGGAAAATACTACTCTAAGCATAGAGAAAGACTGCAGAACACCAACCACCTTGACTTGCGAGTGCCTAGCAACAGGCATGGTGTGCTGCAGTTTATGGATCTAGGAAAGGTAAAGCTAAAGAGCAGAGCCAAATCTGTATTTCCATACAGTTAAGTATACAGTATTATGGCCAGAAGTGTGCATAATACTCGCTTTGTTGGGAGAGAAAAGCCTGGCTGCGGAATGTGGAAAGAACACATTACGCTCCCCACCGGGAATCTGAAGCATGTGGGGATAAACTGGTCAATACTTATTTCTGTCGTTTGGAACAAACAACTTCTGTATTTAGCAAGACTCACATAATAACTGCCTTTGCACAGGAGGTGCTTTGATACTGCAGCTAAACTCACTGCGCATCCTGAGGATGGAGGAGCTGGAGAGAGCAAGACCAGTTACCTGGCTTTGGAGACTCTCCCAAGTGACGCTGGTCTGCTACAGAGCACGCTAATGACCTAGGCTGTGTCTCTGTTTTTGTAACAACCGGACAACAAATATTCTGACGAGTGAAAAGATTTAAGGGCACCCAGCCGACATGGCAAAATATACTGAGGTGTCAATCCAGAGGCAGTTCTTGGCTTTGCAGTAAGAGCAGGAAAACTAGTATGTACAGACGAGGTCACATCCATGACCATCCAGCCTACCAGTCTACATCTCACTTGGGACATATCTAAGGCTGGATTTTCAAAAGTAATTATGAAGAGCTCATCCAAAAATTTCATTTTTATTAGTTCATCTACCATACTTTACAGTACATTTGTTAAGTTTATTATCCACTGTTTGAGTGTCTTTGCCAGAAAAATAACCTAAACTCTTTAGCACAGGTTGATGCGTGTGTATGGTACTGGGGATTGAACCCAGAGGCCTTCTACCTCTGAGCTATATCCCCTGCCCTTTTTTTTAGTTTTGAAATAGAATCTCGCTAGGTTTCTGAGAGTCTTGTTAAGTTGCTGAGGCTGGCCTCAAACTTGTGCTCCTCCTATCTCAGCCTCCCAACTACTGATTATAGGTCTGCTTTACCATGCCCAGCACAAGTAGATTTTTGTGTGATGCTGCAAATATTTTCATCAAAAATGATTTCTAGGCTGGGCGTGGTGGCGCACACTTCTAATCCCAGTACTTTGGGAGGCGGAGACTGGAGGATCCGGGTTCACGGCCAGCCTCAGCTCTCGCTCTCTCTCCCTGTCTCTCTTCCTGTCTCTCTCTCTCTCTCTCTCTCTCTCCTTAGTGAGTCCCTCCGCAACTTCATGAGACCCGGTTTCAAAACAAAGCATAAAAAATAGGGCCGGGGGTGTAGCGCGGAGGTAGAACGCCCCTGCGTTCAATCCCTGGTACCGCAAAAAAAAAAAAAAAATGATTTCTAGGGCTGGGTGTGAGTTTTAGCTCTCTGTACCAAGATCTGAGAACTCAATCAGCTGACACTGCAAGTAATTCCCTAAAACTCCACTGGCTTCAGCAGTTTTGAATGTGTCTCAAGAATGCAGAGAGGATGACAGCCTATAGATACTAATAAAGGACCAAGCTATTACATGGTACTAGGGACAGCCTCCAGGAGCTGAATGAGAATATCATCTGTAGTTACAGTTTGCTGAGCAATTTAAACTCTTACCAGCTAAAGCCATGCTTGTTAGAAGGTGTGTATTTCTCCAGCAGGGCTGTCAACTTCAGGAGTGAGTATTTCTGCAGGAGGTTCATCTGAGCCACAGACTGGCAGTTAATCTGCAGAGATACAGAGTTTAGGCTCGGTCGATGAGAGCTCTGGAAACTGTGCCATCTCAGTCTGTGCCTGGAAGAGAATGGGCAAAGTGAGTGAGCACAGAGGCTTTTTACTAGGTATACCCAAAATTGGCCGTAGGCTGCTGGCTGGCATCTTAGGAACTGAAAGTGCTCAATTTCCATTGCATTCTTCCCCACCCCACTGTGGCAAAATGTACAAGAGTTCTAGGTATCCACTGGGGACTGGTTCCAGAACCCCCCTCAGATACCCGAATCCATGGATGCTCAAGGCCCTTATAAAAGAAGCATGGTTTTGAATATAACCTACACACATCTTCCTGTAGATTACTTACAATACCCAATACTCTGTAAATGCTCTGCAATCAATTAGTTGTTTTACTATACTATCATGGAAAAATGACAGAAAAAACCTAGTTGGTACATGTTCAATATAGATGCAAGTTTTTTTTCTTCCAAATAGTTTTGATCTGCTATTGGTTGAATCTGCAGATACAGAACCTGGGGAGAAGGAGGGCTCACTGTACATAACACAAAATTTGCCATTTTAACCATTTCTAAGAATACAGGTCAGTGGCATTAAGTCCATTCTCACTGCCATGCAGACATCACCACCCTCCACCTCCACTGTTTTCATTACAACAGTGAATACCAGTTAAATATTATCCCTTCTTTCCAAATGATGGAATCTTCAGGTCTAACACTTTCCTTAGCAATTTACACGGCTCTGAATGTCAGCCTTCATCCCATCTCCTCCTAGAAAACCAGGGGAAGCAGTCCCTTGCTGCCCACCCCACCCCCAAAACTGTATAGAGGAGCAAAGCCCTTACCTATTGCACCTGGTCAGGGAAGCCCCCACCCCAGAGTCCCTTCTTTCTGGGATGTCTGAGGGCTCTTCAGGTTCATTCAGGGAGTTGCCTGTGCTGTCCAGGTCACTGGGTGTGGTTCGGTCATTGTCCACGTCCAGGTGTATCTGTTTTGGAGACGATGGGCAAGGAGAGACAGAGTCCAGGGCTGAGTCCGAGTCTCCCTCATCTGAGAACTTCTCTGACCACTGGTTGACTATCCGCTGCATCCCCTTCACATGGTAGAGGATGTCATCGAGCTCCGGGAAGATGTCCTCGTTCTCCAGGTCTGCCAGGTCGCCTGAGCTGGAATAGAGGATGGAACCCGGTACGTTGTCGTAGATACTTAGCCGGCTGCTCATGGAGCTCGAGGAATTCCGTCTCTTAAGTTCTTTAGGGTTGTCATTGCTGTTCTCCCTCCTTAGGCTGATATGGCCAGGGCCATGGAAGCTTCCGGTCCTCCAGTTCACGGAGCTGTTATTCCCTGAGGGACAGAAACTGCCATTGGAGAGGGCCTTGGGGAAGGTGCCAGGCTTGTGATCTTCAGGGATGTAGAACACTGTGTCTTCTGGGTAGCTCTCTCGGTTTTTAAAGTTCTGCTCCATGACGTTGTTAAATGTGGACTGGTTGAAAGGATCAAAGCCCTCTAGATACATGCCCACCCGCTTGTTGCAGGCGCTGAGGCTCCGTGTCCTGGTGACAGGGCTGGGCGTGCTGACAGCACTGCTGGTCTCAGACTGGCTGCTGCTGCTGCTGGTCTGTGTGGAGTTGGACACGCTCCTCTTTCGTACCATGGGGACGTTAATGTGGTTGCCATTGAGGGCTGAGATTTCCACACAGTTCAGCTGCTTCAGCTTCTCCTCATCCATCCCCTCCTGCAGAATGGGCCCGCTGATGATCAGCCCCAGCTTGGAGGGTGCTTTGTGCTTGCTATGGTGGGAGCCCTTGAGCTTCAAGCTCTCCATCCGTTTTAGCAGGCTGCGTGTCTTGGACTTGGTGTTTTTCTCATGGCCTTTCATGCTAAAGCTGAAGCTGGACAATTCCTTTGGAGAGGGCAGGCTGCAGAAAGAGTCGTCATTGCCTATAAAGTGTCCAGAAGAGCAGACGCTGATGACAGAATTAGTCCGGGGTGTTGCGGCATCCCCACTGTGGGGCACATGGGTGGGGACACTACTGCAGGTGCTGCTGAGGCTGCGGATAGAGGACACCTCCTGGCGCTCGCTGAGGTCTGTCAGCATGCTTTCTTGGCTCATGGCGTTCTTCAGGTGGGACTCATCTGGGGACCCAGGGATTGGGTCCTGCTTTGGAGAAAAGACATCGAACTCTTCTAGCCGGGACCACCTCTTGCTATCCCTCTGGAAAGTCCATCTGCCACTTATTGCACAAGGTTCATCTTCATCTGAATCCTCACTCTGCAATGACATAATGCAGCCATTCATACACTGGGACCACCAGACAGCAGGGGGCAGGACACTTGCTAAGGCCCAGGAGACTGCTCCAAAGCCACCACTAGAGTGGATTCCCCCCTTCTTTCTCACTTGCTTTCTTTCTTCTTTAAACTAACAAAGACATATTTATAGAATTTAACAGGAGAAAGCCTGACCAAGTTTTTCCAGCTAAATAAGAGCTACTTTATGGTAATGCTGGGTCTAGAGGCTGTCCTATAATTGCTCACAAAAGAAACCTCTGAGATCGGTGAAAATTCCAGGCATGCAAAATATTTTGAACTGGAGTCAGTGACGGTAGGACTCCCTCGGGACCGCCTCCAGTTTTGCTGTCTGTTGAGAATATGTGTTTATATTCCCTTTTGCAATTAAGAAGGTAGTTTTCAAACAGTAAGAAGAGTGGTAACTTAAAGATCTAGGCACTCTAGCAAATTTCAAAATCTCCTGTTAAACTTACGGAGACCAAGCAGAGTAAGCCACCACATCTCTTCAGTTTAATACTATGTCACCTCTTACCTGTCCTTTTCCTTCCCCTCCCCTACCAGAGCTCATGCCATGACTGCCCTGTGCAGTTTCTACCTCAGACCTGCTCCAGGCAATTTAACAAGGCTTCACAAATACCCAGTCCTGACAGCATGGAACATCTGTAAACGCGAAGTAACATCTTTGTTGATTATGCCTGATTTATGTGCAGGACTCAAGAGATACACTGTCACAGACCATTGCATCTTGACCGTTTAGGTGGGTATCAAAAGGCACAATTCAGTCTGATAGATATCTTTGCCAATGGTGTGAAAAATATACAACACAAGTTTGATAGGCCAATGAACAGAGAGCAGCACTGAATGCTGACATGGAGACTCTTCTGCATAGCTCAGTGGGTGCTGAGGTCCTAGTTCATTTGTTTAAAAGGTGTAACTCCCCCCAAAGGCAACTTTTTGCAGGTCAGGCACTCCAGGATAATTAAAATTTATACCCTGAACAGTCAAAAACATGTTCTTTGACTGAAGTCATTGCTGCTTATTCTAATTTGTGACACTCTCAGCACTAAGGTCTCATAAAAGGGCCTCACAACTCTAAGGCAGAAGAAAATCCCATCCAATTCACTTCTGTGCGGCCATTGACTAAAATGTATGGGATTTCCTGCCCTCTCCGCTCCCTCTCCAATTCCTTTCCTCCCTCCAAATCTCTTATTATTCTTCAGTATCCTCCAAGCCAGCCTTTGCTTTCATCTTAACAGCTTTGAAATGTAGTTCCTGTTATATTTGGGAAGACAGAAAGAGTTCTCAAAGAACTGTAAGCTTTATTTTCTCTAGGGAGCAATGCAAAAATCCACTGGGATTCATTCCCATCCCTTTGCAGGCATTGAGTTCATTAGAAAAATAATAGATGATTCCTTCAGTTCCCAAACAGTAGATAAAACAACCTATTGGCTGGTTGCAACTATTGGTTTCAACTATACAAAGCTGTTATATAGTCTTTGGTAAACGTGACCAGATTGTGGTAAACGTGACCAGATTGTAACAATAACAGTAGAGTTGCTTTTGAAATAAAATCTATTGCAAAACACATAATTCAGCTTTTGGTTTGCCTTCTTGCTCCCCCTCCCACCGTATTACACAATTTACATACTTACTCTCTTTCGATGAGGACTAATTTCTAGCTTCATCACTGCGCATTTGTTTAAAGTATTGAGACGCCTATAGAGCAAAGAAAGGAAACCATGAATAGGCAGGTAAATAGTTTTTCCAAACAATTGACACATTTAATGAATTTCTTTGAGCTTATTAATATCCATATTTTATATGAGTATTAGAAACTGTCTTAAAAAGTAATTAGGATAAAAAAGCCTATTTATTTATTTATTTATGAATTTTATTGGTGCAATATGATTATACATTGTAGTGAAATTCAAAGTGATACATTCACATATGCACACAACATCTGTGTTTCCCATCCTGCCACCCTTCTACCCCTTTTAAAATTTGAGTTTCATATACAAAGATGAAATTTGAGCAGTCTTTTTTTTTTTTGTGGTACTGGGGATTGAACCCAGGGGCATTCTACCTCCAAGCTACACCCCCAGCCCTATTTTTTATTCTTTATTTTGAAACAGGATCTCACTAAGTTGCAGAGGGCCTCACTAAGTAGCTGAAGCTGGCCGCAAACCTGTGATCCTCCTTTCTCAGCCTCCTAAGTACTGGCGTTACAAGCGTGAGCCACCACGCCTGGCTTGAGCAGTCTTTAATACCCAGTTCTTTTTCCTATTTCCTGTTCAGCAGAGAGTAATGTTTGGTGCAGTGAAAGCAATAACACGAATAATTATTTAAAAAATTTGTAGACGGTAACATTGGGGATCAAAATCTTATTGAGCTAAAAACTAAGCAATTAGATAAGACTCAGCTTTGGAAAAGGAATTGTGTTGCAACTTTGAATTCTCCACTTTTGTCAAACAGTAAAGTTAATATAAAATTAGGGAAACAGGGCTGGGGATGCAGTTTACTGGTAAAAAACTTGCCTCACATGTGTGAGGCCCTAGGTTCAAGGCCCAGCACCACCACCACCACCAAAAAAAAAAAAAAAAAAAAAAAAAAAAAAAAAAGCAGTGGGGGGATAATTTATTGTCATTAAAAATGAGATACTTAACCTCAGAGGGAAATAAATGAAATAGCTGAAAAAGACACTCATTAATATGCCTGCTGAACTGGTCTGTGAACGTGAGAATGACAGCCCTCCACGCCCTGGTTCTTTCTAACATCTTCCAGATGAACACCACTAAGTTTTCCTCAAATGAACCTTCAGTGTGTCTGTTGCTGCCTCTTACGCATCACAAACCTCCCCAGTGGCTTTACAGTTTTTCCTAAAATTGCAATTCCCACGTTTTCCTGGGATAAGAGCATTTAATTCACCCAAATTCGAATTGATCACCATTTATCTCAAGGCTTTATCTTCCTGATCCTGTTCCTGCAACTTTGATGCACCAGGATAAAAAGTATTCCTGTCTGCCTGATAAGCCCGTCTTTGATTTCATAGATTATGTGGAAACCTGTTTATAGAATAAACAGAGATAACGAAGAATTCCTATGTCCAGAAAAATTTCCTCTGCCGATAGGGAGGAAAAGAAAACAAATAATTGAGAAAAATACCTGCAGATTTTAAAAAATAGAGGAGATAAGGTCCCTCTCTTATGAGCATCAATTACTTAAATGATTTACACCCACAGTGTTTTAGTTCTCAAGATTAAAGAATCCGGAGTGGTTACAGTTAGTCTTAGGTCTGGGTTTCATTCATCAAACCTGTAATTCACTATTTTCTTGACTTCATTTGAGCTTTAATGGTTGAGTGGTGTTTATAACCCAATTTACTAGGCATGGCGGCCTGTGGGGGAAGGGACGGCCTTACTTCACAAACTCCAGATTCGAGTCAAACAAAAAAGACCCAGGCAGCCAGTTTTATAAAAGTCAACTTTACCTTTTTATGTTGGTAACACCAAACTAATGGAGTCACAATTCTGAGGAACAGAGTTATCCCCTGCGGTTTCTGTGGTTTTCTTTTGTCCCCAGGACCTCTGGAGAATGCCTAGTGGTGGGACTCTATTTACTTATGGAGAGACAATGCTGATATTAAATAGTAGTTCTAGCTAGAAAAGAAACTGATCTCATCTAAGTAGGGAGTAGAATCGTACTTATCAGAATCTGGGAAGGGGAGTTTGTGGGGGACTGGAGAGAGGTTGGTTTTAGGGTACAAAAGCAGGTAGGAAGAATAAGTTCCAGTGTTCTGTAGCGCAGCAGAGTGACTATAGTTAATTTATTGTATATTTGTACATTTCAAAATAGCTAGGTAGAGCTGGGCGTGGTGGCACACGCTTGTAATCCCAGTACTTTGGGAGGCGGAGACCGGAGGATCCGGGTTCGTGGCCAGCCTCAGCTCTCTCTCTCTCTCTGTTTCTCTCTCTCTCTACTTAGTGAGGCCCTCCGCAACTTCGTGAGACCCGGTTTCAAAATAAAGTATAAAAAAATTGGGCCGGGGGTGTAGCACGGAGGTAAAACGCTCCGGGTTCAATCCCCGGTACCGCAAAAAACAAACAAACAAACAAAAAAATAGCTAGGTAGAAGGACTGAGTGTTCCCAATAGAAGAAATGATAAAACTTTGAGATGATGGATATGCTAATTACTGGGACTTGATCACACATTGTATACATGTATGAAAATGTCATGCCTTACCACACAAATATGTGCAATTATTAGACGTCACATGAAAACAGTTCTAGCTAGTTGGACTGGGGCTATCTCTGGGTGAGGAGGCACTCTGCTAGGTACTTCGTATGTATTATCTCTACCCTTGCAGTATCCCTATGGGGTAGATATTATGATTCATCTTCATTTTATTTTATTTATTTATTTTTTGTGGTACTGGGGATTGAGCCCTGGGGCAGTCTACCTCTGAGCTACACCCTCAGCCTTATTTTATTTTTATTTTGAAACAGGGTCTCACTGGGTTGATGAGTTTCACTACTTGCTGAGGCTGTCCTTGAACCTGAGATCCTCCTGTTCTAGCCTCCCAAGTACTAGGCTTACAGGCGTGCACTACCACACACGGCTTCATATTCATTTTATAAATGAGGAGACAGGCTTGGAGAGCTCATAAATATTGTCCAAGGCCACAGGATGAAAACACGGCGACTCTGGTACTCAAATACAGTATCTTCTGCACCTTTTCTAAAGTAAATATTAATTATCGTGATAAATGGGAGCAGCTTATATCCTAAGTAGAATTCTTCAAATACGTGTCTGAAATGCTAGTATGGGTAACATCTGTCCAGAAGCCTTGGCCATTCCCACCCGCGAGGGCCCTCACATGGCTGTCAGCAGGAATGTGTCCGTCTTATCTCCTGGGCAACTGTACCCTGCTCTGAAGAGGGAGTGGGGCTATCAGAGGTTCAAGACCTTTGCTGCACGGAGCCGCAGGCACCGTGATAAAAGCATAGCAGGCAGGGGTCTGGGCCTCAATGTATGTAAAATAAAAAACAGGAGCCGGGTGTGGTGGCGCACGCTTGTAATCCCAGTACTTTGGGAGGCAGAGACCGGAGGATCCCGGTTTGCGGCCAGCCTCAGCTCTCTCTCTCTCTCTCTCTCTCTCTCTCTCTCTCTCTCTCTCTCCAACTTCGTGAGACCCGGTTTCAAAATAAAGTATAAAAAATAGGGCTGGGGGTGTGGTGCGGAGGTAGAATGCCCCTGGGTTCAATCCCCGGTACTGCCAAAAAAAAAAAAACAAAAAAACGGAAAAGTAGAAAACAAGAGGGAAAAAGGAAACAGCAATTTTCCAAGTAGGACCTGATGAATATGATGAATATAAACTGCTCCAATTCTTAAGGATATTTTCTTGGAGTTAGTAAGAATGCTTCAAATAATTACCTGCTTCCAGTTTGAAAAAATAAAACAGAAATGGTAACAAGGTTAAAATCTAATGAGTATAATTTTCATAATTGTGGCCTTAACACTGGGAGATAGATTATTCACGAAGCTAGCAATCCTGGAACAAAGCTAATCTCTTCAAGGAAACAAATATATAAATACATGATAGTTTGAGTGTAAGAATACTGGTTAGCAATCTAACACCAAAAAATCTACAAGTCCTGTAACTGTAATTGTTTGTCATTACCAAACTTCATAGTTTAGAAAGTCTCATCCTCAAAGAATCCCGTTATGTCTACTGTCCTGAGTGGAAAATGTTAAACAGGATCAGCTCCTTCTAGTTCTTTGATCAAAGGGGTTATAAAACCTGAGGATGGTATAAGAATATGAGTGTTTTTTTTTCCTTTGGTACTGGGAATTGAACCCAGGGGGGTTTCTACCTCTAAGCTATACTCCCAGACCTATTTCTTTCTTTCTTTTTTTTTTTTTTTTGTCTTGAAACAGGGTCTTGCTAGGTTGCTGAAAGTCTCTCACTAGGTCGCTGAAGCTGGTCTCGAATCTGTGATCCTCTTGTCTCAGCCTCCCAAGCACTGGGATTACAGGCATGTGCCACTGCGCCTGGCTCCAATATGAGTACTTTTAACAAAGCAGAACACTAGTGTATTCATAGGATCACTGGTAACATCTGTGCATAAAATATGGTCCAATACGGGGAGGAGAAGGAGAGGGGAAGTCAAATCATGTAAGATTTTGTAAAATTTTCAAACTGAGTTTCTGCAACTATAGTACCATATATATTTAAAATCTGCTCAAAATATTTCAACAAGATGGATGTCTACAAAAGTCTGCCAGTTGGAGAAAGAACTTCACAAATCACAAGGCGAAATTTTAAACCACACTCTAGCTTCATTATTTGCTGGCCCTGAATTCCACAAGCTGAGAAGGTATTTGGAATAGGCAGTCTAACGAAGAAGATGAATATCACATAATCAGTAAGACAAGTATCCCCACTACACTACCAATAACTCAGAATTTATGATGTATTTCTGAGGAGCATGCTGGAAATCCACTGTAAATGGCTCCTGTCTTTTTCTTCTGAACATCTGTCTGGGCCTTGCAAAAGGGGAATAATTTCTTTGCAGTCTATTTATGTGACTGTGTGGACAATGGCGTTTGGGTTTTTCATTACCAACAAGTTGATAATGTTACTGTGAATTCTGAAGAATTTCTTTTTAAAAAAGAAAATCTAACCCCAAGCCTTTCTGCACATACTCAAATCTGGGCCTGCTAATTTAATTTTTAAAGCACTTCACATTCATCAGAGCATTTCCTGCACAGCTAACCTGTTCAGGTAAATATGTTATTCCACCTGTAAATGAAAACTAAAGCCCAAACAGAACGTGTGGCAGAAAAACAAGGTCCAGTTCTTTTCTTTTTTGTGATACTGGGATTGGACCCAGGGGCATTCTACCTCTGAGCTACATCCCAGCCCTATTTTATTTTTATTTTGAAAAAGGGTCTCACTAGATTGATGAGAGTCTCACTACTAGCTGCAGCTATCCTCGAACCTGCGATCCTCCAGTCTCAGCCTCCCAAGTACTGGGATTACATGCATATGCCACCATGCCTGGCTTCTAGTTTCTTTAAGGCTTTTATTTTCGCATAAGATCTGGGAGCACAGATTTATTCTCTTCTATGGGAGGTGGCTTCCCCAGTAGTACTCAGACCAGTGTAAATCGCAAAATGCAGAGGGTGCCCTTTTCTTTGAAAAAGGGAAATTAAATTTAGAATTGATATTCTAAAAAAAAGCATTCAAGAATTTAATCATAACTCTTTGGGCTAAAATGTTGCAGTGATATTTTTATGACCCACAAATTCCTAAGCTTTGCTGCTGTTCAGAGGGCCCACTCCCTAAGTGGCTTAAAATGTGCGAAATGGATGATCTGACGCAATGCTTAAATATTTCCTAAGATGCATCTTATGAGTGACCTCATTCGTATGTGTTATCACCAGTGATGAATTGAAAATAAATTAATTTTGCCCCACAGCTAAGCATGAAAACATGTTTAAAATGTCTGGAGTAGTTTATATTCCAGATGCAGACTTCTTCCCCTCCAGAAACTACATTGGTGACATTTTTTCACGCCAGATGACATAGTTATGAAATTACACACTCCAGTGTAGGACTTGGAATTATCCTTCTTTCAAAAATCATGTATACCCTGGCCATTTTTAATTAGTCATGTAATTGGACTTGAAAAGTTCAACTGTTTCTATGGCATTTTTTTTCTTTCTTAAACCATGAGGACTAGTCATTTCCACACACCATTCTAAACATTCTCTTTCTCCAAAACCACTGCTAAGTTGGCTGCTTCATGTAGCACTTCATTACATAAGAAGCCAAAAAACAGCACTTCCACAGAGCCACCACTGCGCTCGTTGCCTACAAAGGGGAAAGAAATCCTGGATATCATTCCACCCTAATGATGTTTTCCCAAGTTAAAATACATACTGAAATTATAGAAGAATTTATTTTAATTTTACCATCAAATGAGCATATGCAAATTTTGTCTATGTATAATTTTTTTTTCTTCCCCAGAATTCAGCGGCGAGGGCTTTCTGGTTTTGAGAAAAGTTACAGAAGGTGAATAAAAGTGTCAGGCAGGGCTTGAAAGGATTATCAGCATCCCATCACCACCTGGTTTTATTACTTATACTTCACTAAAAACTACAAACTGCTCTTCAGGCTGAAGAGCCACCAACACAGTGAACAAGGATTTCTGTCAGTTTTACTCGCATTTTCCATCAGTGTTCATTTACTCCTGTCTCCTATATGTTAAAACCCATGCTGAGTATTTTATGTCTGATTTAATCCTATGTTACTCTACCTGGGGCAGCCAGAGGTTCCGAAGAGCTTTCCTGGAATTCAAACATGGTCCTAATTCTACTATGAAATAACCCCCTCCCCAATTTGTTCCTCTGAATGTCTTATTTCCACTCAATACAACAGCAGCTCTGACTCTGTTAGGGTACCTGCTTGGGGCTGTGCAGTCAATTACCTCTTTATAAAACCCTATTCCAAGCTTCAACACCATTGGAAACTTACCTGTTTCTTGAGTAATATGGCACCCTCAGCACAGAGGAATACCATTTGAGTATTTCTGAAGGCAGTGGGATACTATTTTAATGGCTATATTACATAATAGCATTTTACCTCATTTTAATAAAAAGGTCTATGATTCATAGCCGAGTAAATCATTATACCATTTGCCAATCAAGGACCTGACATAATCAGAACAAGAGCAAACCAAACCCTAGTGACAAGTACCAAAATGCTCAAAAGGTGTCCATTTACCTGCATAGAGCCTCAATGGCATCTCGATCCAAAAAGTCATGCTCTCTCTTGACTGAGATAATATCAATGGGGAACAGGAGATCTGTAAGAAAAATAAAGTAAAAACATTTATTGGGCACCTAGGTTCTTGCCAAACTAGCCCAGTTCAGCAAAAGAGGAAAAAAAACCCTCCTAAACCCATGTGCTCGGTATCTCTTGTGTGCTAGACACCTCATTCCCTATCAAGTTATCTGGGGAATAAAGCAGTTTAAGACAATTCAATATCTGTGTCTTAAGAGAGCTCTGAAGAGGCTTGGAAGCTCAAATATTGCTTCTTGTTGAAGAGAAGTGGTTCAAAACCCTGTTTTACCTGTAAACAAACCAGCAGGTAATAGATCCCTGCTATCAATTATGAGTTAAGGCAGAATGAATCCAATAAGGATTCTTCTTTTTGAAGTGTGTGTGTGTGTTTAAACACTTATCTTTGCTCACATATAATCAGGACAGAGGTCATGGGGAAAATTAGGCAAAGGAATGATCTAGAGAACCATGGGAAGTGGTGGTCAAGTGGATTAATCCATTTGCATAACATCAAGGACTAAGAAGAACTGGAGATATGCTATTTTAAAACAAATATTAGCACTTCAATATGGTTGCTTGGGAGTTTATATAACTCCCCCTAAAACAAAGAGTAAGCTATAAAGACTGTAGAACAATAGAATCCCATATCCCTTAATCTGTAGAAGAGTTCACTTTTCTCAGAACAATGGAGAAGTTGTGTCAGACTGAAAAGCAGAAGCGGGGGACAACTCGATGGAAGAATTTCCTATTCTGTATCGCCTAAGAAGATCCTTTGTAGGGAGAGTATAATAGCACTTATAAGAGCAGAGGAAGGGGGGCAGAGAGAGGATGGTTAATGGGTATAGGGGTATAGTTGGAGGAATAATTTCTTATGTTCTATACAGAGCACACTAGGATAACTATGGGTAAAAACATTTAATTGTATTTTCTAATTATATTAATTTAATACAATTAATTTGTATTTTTCAATTAATTGTATTTTATATTTGACTGGTAGCGAAGATTTTGAATGTTCCCAACAGAAAGCAATGTTAAACATCTTGGGATAAAGATATGTCAATTACCTTTTTCTTACACTACCCATTACATACATGTACTAAAATGGAACACCGAGCCCCATTAATATGTACAATCACTATGTGTCAATTAAAAAACATACTTTAAAAATGTGCTTCTTGCCCGGCGTGGTGGCGCACGCTTGTAATCCCAGTACTTTGGGAAGCGGAGACAGGAGGATCCGGGTTCGCGGCCAGCCTCAGCTCTCTCTCTCTCTCTCTTCCTGTCTCTCTCTCTCTCTCTCTCTCTCTACTTAGTGAGGCCCTCCGCAACTTCGTGAGACCCGGTTTCAAAATAAAGTATAAAAAATAGGGCCGGGGGTGTAGCATGGAGGTAGAATGCCCCTGGGTTCAATTCCCGGTACCACAAAAAAAAAAAAAATGTGCTTTTTGAGTTCTAGGTTTCAAAATAAAATCCCTGAAACTAAAAACAACAACAACAAAAACCCAATCTCTTATAGATAAATACATCTAAAACACACAGGAGGAGAAAGACCAGCAGCACCACTGGAAATTTACAATAGTTCTGAAATGGCCACTAGAAAAAGGTAAGCTATCACAGCTATCAGGGTAAACAATGGGCCTTTCCAGGACAACACATATACAGCACCACTGCAGCTCTGTGGGTATGGGCAAAAATGTTATCCCAGCAAGACGAACACAGTCTAAAAAACTCCCTTTTGCTAATGCTGCATTAGACATGGCCATCAGTTTGGGATCTGTGGGTCACCAGCAATGTTCTAGTTCTTGAGTTGAGTAGAGAATGCATGATTTCATTAGTTTCTGACTTAAGATCACTAGATTTATAGAATGGTATGGAACTCCTTATTCCTAGTCATCTATTTTCTAGGGATAATGCTCAGAGTACCTTTTAAAAATGATGTTGAAAACTACTATAACGAGTGTTAATTTATAGTCTAATTCTTTTTTTTGAAGGTCAGAGTTGGAATACTGATTTTGTTTCCTCAATGATAATATAGTCAGATCAATGAAGTTGCCACAGCCCAAAGACCGATGAAGAAATGTACAGTTTGGTATCACAGGATTATATTTCTTCATTAATGTATAGACTGAGTCTCTCTTGGGCAAATGACTAGTGGTACTGTTTTAGTGGAAATATAAGAGGAGGCTTGTGGTGAATGTAAGCTATTAGTGAAAGGAAGGAAAACAACATATCCCCATCATTAAGGGATATGTGAGTGTATTAAATAATAGAACCGCTATTAAAGAACATATTTTTAAGACCTATAGAGTATAACATCAAATCTTTAACTGTAAATTAAAAAGTTCCCATGCTGGTTAAGTACATGTGAGAAAGCAACCATGTTATTTTAGTAATTTCTAATTTAGTGTACCCAGAACCGTGTTTTAGTTTACTTTTCTGATCCAAATTAACTACAATTCTGTTTTTTTTTAAACCGGTAATGACTAAATGTGGAGTATAAGAATGAAATCAATCATTTTCTCTTATTTACCTAAGGCTTTTCTGAAAGAACTGGTTTCTAAAAGATTATAGTTTACTGATGAGTAGAAGAAGTTTTCTGCACCCAACTTCCGGCTTGGGTTTAAAGGCAGGAAGTATAAATTGCCAAGTACCAAAATAAAGCTAAACAGGAAGGCGAGGAATGTGTGGGTTGGTACTGGTGTGGATGCACTCAGTCTGAACACAGTGGCAGGATGAAGGTGGGAAATGACAGCCCAGAACAATGTACAGTAGACCTCAAAAATAGGCTTAGGCTTCAAATGACGAGGAAATGTGAAGGGGCCTCCAAATGTCACTCATGAAAATATAGTCTACACTTTAGGATTGTGAAAGACTAGAACTGAGTCTCAGCAGACAGACAAATCATAAGATAGCACCTGGCAGCAAATCAACACCAAAAATGGACATAATTGAAGGAAATTTAATTTTTAAACAGGAGAACAAAAGGATAGCTGTTGCAAGTGCAATGATCTTTTCCTGTCTCCAAAAGAGCTGTGAATTTAAAATCTAATTGAATGCTATTCCTAACCCACCTCCAAATCTCTTTAGCAGGTCAAAAATTCTCTCTAAAGGAAAACTAAGCAACCCCTCCCCATAAAAAGTATGGCATCAGCTGGGGTGTGGTGGCATGTCCTGGTAATACTAGTACTTGGGAGGCTGAGTACTTGGGAGGCTGAGACAGGAGGATAGCAGGTTCAAGGCCAGCCTCAGCAACTCAGCAAGACCCTCAGCAACTTAGCAAGACCTTATTTCAAAATAAAAATATAAAAAGGGCTGGGGGTATAACCCGGAGGTAGAATGCCCCTGGGTTCAATCCCTAGTACTAAAAAAAAAAAAGAAATATATTAATCAAACAACTTTTTTTTTTTTGGCGGTACTGGGGATTGAACCCAGGGGCGTTCTACCTCCGAGATACACCCCCGGCCCTATTTTTTATACTTTATTTTGAAACCGGGTCTTACGAGGTTGCGGAGGGCCTCACTAAGTAGCTGAGGCTGGCCGCGAACCTGGATCCTCCGGTCTCCGCCTCCCAAGTACTGGGATTACAAGCGTGCGCCACCACGCCCGGCTGAAACAACTTTTAA
Source organism: Glis glis (assembly GCA_004027185.1). NCBI lineage: Eukaryota > Metazoa > Chordata > Mammalia > Rodentia > Gliridae > Glis > Glis glis. The sequence goes on from PVJS01001670.1 coordinate 70,625, forward strand.
AAAGAAGAAAAATTGAGATATTCTCTGAAATGGAAGAAGGGTAAGATATTTTAGAATCTAATGATGAATTCATAATCCATGCATAGATATCATGCAGTCAATCTGAGCTACCAGGAGGAAGATCATGTATTATTTCACTATTCACCCAACTTTGAAAATTAATCCATAAAATGGAATTCACTAGTTCACAGATGTAATTATTTTACATCACTTTCATACAGAGTGTAATAAAACTCCCATTTAAATGAACAACTTACTCATCTTGTCATACACAGAGCTCACAACATCCATCCAGGTACCCAGAGGCTCAGAGAATGAGCCAGACCTGAATGCTCTTTGCCTCCTGTCCCCTATCCTCGGCATCCCAGTGATCCCCAGGGCAGGAAGGGGGAAATGATATGGGGAAAATCAGATACAGATGTACTTTTTAAAAAAAAGTTTCATTTTTCTTAATTAAAAAATTGAGTGCCACAGAAAAAATATTATTCAAAAGACAACTAAAAGAGCAAAAACACTTAATAACAAACCAAGGGAAAGGTATCTGCAAATCATGACCAACAAAGGATGAGAATGTAGAATGAAGAGCCTTTACAAATCATTTTAAAAAGCGCAATGAATCTAGGAGAACAATGGGTCTGACACATTTCTCAGAAGAGCAAACACATATGGCAAATGACAGTAAGACGCACTTATTTTAATTAATGATTAGGTAAATGGAAGCAAAAATCTACATGATATCATGTTATGTCTACTTGATTGGCAAAAATTAAAGTCTGACAATATCAAGTATTGAGTGCATATGGATACACAGTTTTTGTTTGTTTGTTAAATGGGATTGAACTCGGGCATTCTATCCCTGAGCTACATCCCCAGCTCTTTTTTTATTTTGAAACAGGGTCTTGCTAAGTTTCTGAGGCTGGCCTTGAACCTGCAATTCTCCTGTCTCAGCCTCCCAAGTATTGGTATTACAGGCATGTGCCACTGCACCTGGCTCAGGATCTTTGTATATGATTTGTAGGAGTGAAAAATAGGTACGCTTCAGAGAAATTTGCATTATACACATTCTTTATTGCCTAGCAACTCTATTCTTAGGTATATACACAAGATAAATTATTATACATGTACTACAATAGGTAGGTACAAGAATGATCAAAACAGCACAGTTTATAAAAGCAAAACAACTAGCTGGGCGTGGTGATGCACACTTGTAATCCCAGTACTTGGAAGGCTGAGATAGGAGGATTGCAGGTTTGAGGCCAGCCTCAGCAACTTAGTGAGGCCTTCTGCAACTTAGTGAGACCCTGTTTCCAAATAAAAAAATAAACTAGGGCTGGTGGTGTAGCTCAGAGGTGAAATTCCCCTGGGTTCAATCCCCAGTATCTCCCCGCCCCCCCAAAGCAGCAAAACAACTGAAATGCCCACCAATCAAAATGTGGACAGGAATAAACTGTGACTGTTGGTCCTTATGAGGGAGTATCATATATCAGTCAAAAAATATCTTAGAAAAATCTTAATACAATATCAAGGAGAAAATTAAATCTTACAAGATTATGCACAGCATAAAAAAGGTAGAAACAAGTTTATAAAATGTACTTTTTAGGGAATACAGTAAAGCCATTATAAAAGGAAGGCAAAAAAATGATCAACAGAGGTATTGGTGCACTGGTTATTCCTGGCAGAGGGGCAGAATGGAAGGGCAAGTGGTGTGTTATTATCAGGGTCCAGGTTTTGTTTTGAGTAGTGGTGATCTTTGGTGCTTACTACAGTATTTTAAAAAATGAAATATTTAACTAAGTAATAAAATGTCTGGAAATAAGTCATAGGTTAATAATAATCATGAACCAAAGATGATGATCATGCCAACTTAAGAGCAAAATGCCATTCCGGCCTCACCTTCATAAAGCTGGGCATACTGGGGAAAACCAGTTGCCCGCAGCCAGTCACAAGCTTCCTTGGCTTCGATTTCTAGAACAGAACAGAAGACAGAACTGTTAGCCAGGTATATAGCCTCAGCATGCTGCTTCTTTCTTCTTAATAAACTGATTTTATTATACAAGCAAAACATGACTTCTATAGAAAATATGGGTAGGCATAAACTATGGATAGGTTCACTTCATTCAAATGGCTTACATTTTACGTATCTTTTTCAGACTCTTTCAAATGTATATAATTATGCATCCCCTTTTTAAGGCAAACGCAAAAGTGGGGTCCTAGCAGTAAGTTACTCAGGCTGCTTCTGAAGGGCTCAGGCTACAAATGATTATAAAAATAGGGCCTAATGAGAGAGCTGAAGAGGGGTTCAAGAACTAATTTCAAGTCTGCTGGCCTAACCTGGTTTATTTTTTCACTTTAACAAAAGTCCACCAAGCACATCAGATACCCTAGAGTAGAACTTATCTGGGCACAGGGACAGGCCTGGTGACACCGGACTGGGCGTTTTAAAAGCCCCAGATATGTGTGGAGTGCGTTCAGGTGCAGGCACATTAATTCAGTAGGAGAGAGGCCCAGGCAGTTGCCCAACATGGAGAGCACCAAGTCAATAAATTCCACAGTGTTGGCAGGCTGAATGCCAAATGCAGCTCCTCCTCCTCTGTGGTTTCACATCTTGTAGATAGTATTGATAAACAGAAAGGCCAGGAGCAACTGACACACTGTGTTACTGTGTTACAATTCACTCAAGCACACGTTTACAATCCTGTTAAAACCCACTCTCACAGGAGGTCCTGGGCACATTAATTAGTTTCTGGGTTTGCACAAGGAATATTCCTTTCAACTCCTCTTCCCACCTTCCTCAAGCCATTAGAGTACTTAGTTATGTAAGGCTATTTACTCCTTTACAGAGGTCACAGGGTTGCTTCATTTAACCTAGACTGAAATCTTCATTAAGCATCTCTCTTCGGAACCAGATGTGAGGTAGATAATATTAAAAGAAGTCTACACATCTTACTTTTTGTCTAGCAACTTTATGGTTTCAAGGCATTTTCCACCTATTATTTCATGAGTTCCTGGGTCTTTCGAAAAAGGTAATTAAGAACACTCAATTCATGAAAGGAAGTAGAAATGTCCTTACTAAGCACACCAAAGAGAAAAACAACCCCTGATTTTCCAAGCTAGTTAATACTAAGAATAATTATGGCACCAGAGCGGAAACAAATGCCATGGTATCATGAGTCTTTTCAGTGTAGAGATAAAAGTACCATTATTAAACACAAGACTTGGGACTGAATTTGGTGTGAGGGATGGATGGAGTGATCTTAACGTGGAAGGGCTTCAATATTTGCACTTAATAAAAGATGATACAAAATGGTCCCATGTGAGTTATCTGAGCTTAACATTTTTTTCATGTATTTAAACATGTCTCCATACGAAGGCTTTACATAAAATCATAAAGTAAACACTTTCTAGAAAATTATATTGCCAGAAAAACACATGAAAGCTCAACATTTTGTTTTAAAGAATGAGAAAATTACTTTTTCCCTATCTCCATGTCCTCTCCCTGCTTCAACCCAGACAGATATGAAAAGAAAAAAAAAGTCTGTTTGCTTAAAAAGATATTTTAAATAACTCCTTGCATCTGGCTTCTTAGAGGTTATTTTCATTGGACAGATTGTTAGACATTGGACAATATATTGTTAAAAAGCAAATGTGCTTGATTTCTTAATATTTTACTTAACAAGTGGCGATTAAGGAGAAATTCTCAATGTCTACCCATTTTGGACAATATTCAGATATGACACCAGGTCAGCACACATTAAAAAAAAGCCCTAATTAGACACCAATTCGCCAGCCAATTTCGCCACCTATTTGGGGCATGTTCCTGACTCTCCTACTAAAATGGCTTCATGTTAAGAGGCATGAAAGATGTTAGGTATTTTTCTAAAAAACATTTATGTCTATTTGTATAATACATCACAAATTACAAAGTATTTTCACATATATTACTTATTTAAGGTCCCAGGTGATTTCAGGAACACACAAATGCGTATTGCTATCTTGTTGCTCTCCTATTCTCTACCACTAAGAAAATGAAATGCTCCCCACATAACCAAAATTCCATCTACTTTCAAGAGTTACTCTAATGGCCACTTGGTGAGAAAGAAATGGTATGAAAAGGCAAAGGTCTGCATCTTTAGCAGATAACTAAAAGTGTATACAATGGTTAAAAAGCATTTTCAAGAAGGACAGAGATCTGGTAAAGTCGTCCTTCCTTTTCCTTATCCCAAAACAAATAAGAATGTCTTTCTCTGAGAAAGAAACAATGGGAAACAGACAAACCAATGACTATTTCACATTAAGAATGTGCACATAGGAAAACTAAGCTGCATAACAAAGGAGAAGTTAAGTCACTGCTTCAGGAGAAATTAGAACAAGAAAACTGTGAACCATTGCTTCTCACAGATATTTTAGAAAATGGGACATTTGTAGAACTCACTCCAGTCCTTTTTAACTAATAGGTCAAGAGAAAGTACTAACAATCAAATATAAATACTGATTTGAAAAAAAAACCATATTATTCCTGCATCTTAGCCAAAGTAAACTGAGTGCTGAGCACCCCCCACCCCCAGGACTTTACTGGCTTGAAATGCCCTCCCACCTGTTCAAGGTCAAATTTCACCCATCCCAAGGTCCAACACAAATGTTTCCACCTCTATGTAGTCTTCATAGATGCTGGGATAACTCTATCAATTTTTATCTAACTTTTATTGAGTACCTAATATGTGCACAGTCCTGTCTAAGCACCAAATGAATGTTAGGTCATTTGCTCCTCATATTGATCCTAAAATGTGGAGTACTAATATCACCAAGATAAAAAGATGCTAAGCAACAGGCAGAGAAATAACCATCTCTCCTTTAAAAGGAGCTTTTTACACTCAAATGTCATAGTGGGAGAGGGAGGGAAGACTTAAAGAAATCCAAGTTCCATCCTGAAAGACAGGCTCTTCTTTAAAAAGTATGCAGCAATACATGTCTAAAATCCTAAAGAAAACCATATACATATGACTTGTCACCTTCCCCTCTCCCCCAGGCTCATTTTGGAGAATTCTAAGAGGCTTTAGGGTATGGTTTTTCCTTGAGTTTATGAGGGTGGTGATAAACTCATAGTTTTAAAACTATGATAGTTTAAAAAAAATTACCCATTGGGCAAAAATGCCATTAGAAACTAAAAATCTAATGGAAATACAATTAAATTTTTGTGTCTAGATATTCTGTAAGCAAGCAACAGACATGTGTTAAGTAGGAAACAGGAAATTTTTTATTGGAAACAGCCTTAATCATTGGTCCTTTCTTATAGCAGTTCTGCGCCTTGGATGAATGAAGTCTGGGAGACCCCTTTTGGGCATGGCTGGGAATCATTAGGCCATATGTGCACATTTCCGGGCATGATGGGATGCCCCATCTTTCCATTATCCCTCAACAATAAGTTAGCAGAAGCTGTCCTAGGGACCCCTGGCATCCCTCTACTGAGGTCTGCTGATGTGAATCAGCTGAGTAACAGAAATGAAGTCTAAGCAAGATGGGATTACTTCTGTCTTTAGTCCACCCTACCTTTGTAGTGGGAACTCTCAATTTTCTTCCCTAAAACAGGGGAAGATCAGGACTCTTGTAAATGCTATGCTGCATGTGCTTCTTAAATGCAATTCTAGGGAATTCAAGGAATGCTGGGAAACTTCAAGGATTTTCTCCATTCCTCGGATTTCCTGAAATATCACCGACTTGTGGGCAAAGGTTCAAGGAAAAAGCTGACCCTTTATCACTACAATGAGCCACCTCAGCAGTTGGGGCTTTCTGATCCAAAGATTCATTCCCTGCCCCTGGATAGCACAGATTCCTTCAAAGAAGAAGGAAGATTCTGCTCATACTTTCTCCTGTGGCCAATTTTGCAAGGCTGTTCAGATGGATGTGGTGGCGTTAAGAAATGAATATTTAGCCAGGCATGGTGGCACATGCTTGTTTGTAATCCCAGTACTTGGGAGGCTGAGACAGGAGGATCGCAGGTTCGTGGCCAGCCTCAGCTACTTAGTAAGGCCCTCCGCAACTTAGTGAGACCCTGTTTCAAAATAAAGAATAAAAAAATAGGGCTGGGGGTGTAGCTCAGAGGCAGAATGCCCCTGGGTTCAATCCCCAGTAATGCAAAAAACAAAAAACAACAACAACAAAAAAAACAAACTATTTCCCTGGAGGGTGGGTTTCATGGGGTGGGTCACCAGGAGAAGCAAACCAGGGCCTGGAAGCCTTGTAGTCTGATGAGGGGATCTCAGTGACTCTCCATCGCTGTATTGCCATAGGGGGCTTTCTAAAAAGGAAGGCCATCGAGCACCCACTCCCAGGTATTCTGATTTACTCAGTGGAGGGAGAATCTAGACATGGGATTTCATCGGAGTTTCCAAAGTAAGGTCAAGTGTAAGCAGGATTGAGAACCCAAGAGTCAGACAACCGTCCTCCACATTCCTTTGTCCTGGACTCTTTCTCCTAACGGTCCGGTCCTGGAACTGAACCCTTTGATAAGCTTACGCCTCCCCACTCCCAACAAATCTGGCCTGGTGCAAAGGGATCCCAGAACCACTGGCTTTTATGAAACTCCTGCTTTGTTAGGGTGTTCCTCTCCTTATAACTCTCCAGTGACTTTCCTCTGCTTTTCACATCGAGTTTAAACCCCTCAGCGAAGCCCCACAGCCTTCCAAATTTGGCCTCTGCCATCTGTCCAGCTCTTGGAATGCAGACCTCGAAATGTAAGCTCAGACTTCCCAGGAAGCCTTGTGCTCTCAGCCCTCAAGGGCGATGTTGTCTTCCCTGCCTTCAACAAATCCCCCTTACTTCACCCCACCAACTTCCTACTTCCTAATTCATTTGTACATCCCAAGAAACTATTCTTGTACATTGGAATCACTCATTGTCTGAAAGAGAAGAAAAAAAAAACAACATTAATATCCTTTCTTCAAAGGCAGACTATGACCTGAATCTCATTCTCTTTGTAATTATAAAAATAAATGTTCAAGACAACTACCCCAAATTGGTAATGCAAAATGAATTCCTTGTAGGATTAAGTTGGATGACATACTTAATATTTATTAAATAAATGCTAATGTTATCTAATCACAGTTAAAGATTTTGACAGCAACTAGTAGCATTACTACCCTCAGGTGCCTAAAAAATTCCAAACATTTTCTGGCACATATTTTGAAGGTTTAAAAATGTTAGGAAGCTTTCTGGGAGACTGGTCAACCATGCATTCAGAATTTCAGGCTGTGTGGCCTACCAGAGGCTAACCCAAATCCACTGTGAGGTATATTCTATTTGGGCTATGCATTTAAAGTGAAGACAATCAGTCTTCATTCTTCTCTCCTCTTAATATTTATTTGTTGAACTAGATCTGCTGCCAGCTGCATTCCTGGACAATCTAAGACCCAAGTTCCTGCCCTAAAGCAGGAAGCCAAGTAGAAAGGTAATTGACAGTTGAGCACAGGGTGTTGGATGGCCCTCTATCCTCTATTTAGTTTCCTAAGGGCCATTGTAAGGTCCATGTGACCCAGTACAGGCAGCCCCAAAGAGTCCCACTTCACTGGAGAATGCCGAAATTCTAACAGTCCACAGTCCCTGCTCCTGACAACACCCCATCCGTCACCCGCCTCCCTGCGACCTGATTCCCAAACCACACTGGACTCCTCCCACCTTCTATGCCCCTTTCTTCCTTTATTTTCTCTTCTTCCACAACGCTTAGTTATTATGTTTACTTTCTGTCTTCCTCTTTGTAAGTTCCACAAAGGCAAGTTTCTTTGCCCATTTTATTTTCTGATATATCCCAAGCACCTATATACTAGCTTCTGGCAGAGTAGTTGCTCACTAAATAAACATTACGTGAAAAAATAAACTATTGATCTGATTCTCATTCCAGTTAAGTGGTCTTTATTTTTCTGATCAGGATCCACAATAAGAAATACATTTTACAGTGCAAACTGGTATATACATATATAAGTGTATATACAAGTATGGATTCATGTATATATACAAATGTGTGTGTAAATTTATGTAAAATAGCAAGAAGTTCAAAAAACACAAGTGATGCAATCTGACATTTTTCTAGTCTAAATTTTAAAATGCTTTCTTACTTAGTTGTCCCTTCCTGCTGGTGGATCAGGGGACTGCTTGGCCAGTTTGCGCCCCACCTTTATTAAAGGAAGGATGATGATCTCTTACGTGAGATTAGATTATGGGAGAAGAAATTCCAAGCAAAGGAGATCACGTAAGTTGAGTGGAGACCTGGAGAAGCACAGGAATTCTGGGTGTCCCAAACTCCTGACAATCCACCATAGAAGGGGACAAAGTATTACTTATAATAGGTCAGGAAAACAGGTCCCAGGAAGAATCCACCCCATAGTTAGGCTACCTCAAGAAAATATCTCTCTGGATCAGTTTCCTCATCTCTGTAACCTGGGATTGTCAAAGGTTTTGTGAATTCCCTAAGCTTCTGAGTCTGATATTCCCCTTACATCCATTTCCCCTTCTCACTAAGATGACCTTTAGAATAAGTTCCATCCCTACTGTTTATTTCCCCATGTCTCACGGATTAGGAGGCATCTTCTTCCTTCAAAATATGGGATCACTAGAAACTGCTTTGAGTGTTCCTCAATTCTGTAAATTTATTGAAATTTTTATACCTAAAATTTCAGATTTGCTTTTTAATGGATCGATTTCTCGATTTGTTCTATGAAGACTATGTTCATGTTATAGAGAATGCAAAATCACAAATGTTCACTTATGTGTGTGTCTATAGTCCTCAAACCAAATTTAATTTCCATAGGAAAACACTTCAGGGAATAGAAGATTCTCAGAGTTTTACTTTGCTTACAGATCTTTCCTGTTCACAGTTCAGTTAGAGCAGCGCGTGGGCTCCCAGACAGCATTGAACTGGGTGCTGATGTGCATCTCGGAGCTTTGCATCATTTCTCTATAAATGAAGTTGCTGCTCCAGAGTTTGGAAGATTTGCATAAGTTCCAGCTCCACCCATCTCTCATTCCAGGTTAGAGCACTCCTTGCCTATTAAGTAGTGCCCTCACTTTTAAATCACTGGACTGTTTTTCAGTACAAGTAAGAAAAGAGAAGTTTGGGGGAATTTTCTAACTTTTTCTTCTCTTCTCTCTCTCTCTCTCCTGCTTGAGGTTTAGAGGCAGGTATGCTGCTTTCTAGTAAAGAACATTCCTAGAAATAAAGGGTGGAAAAAAAGGACCCATTTTCCCCCTGTAATGTGATGACAACTTAATATACGGTTTTGCTTTAAAAGAAGGAAAGCTCTGGAGACACTCTGCAAGCCTTTACCTTGAAGTGACACTTTAACCATGCAGAAATTAAATCAATTGAAATTGCCTTTGGGGATCATTTAGTACAGGCATTTGCAAAGTACTCTTTTAACACAGGAACCTGGAAAAGGCCAAGTAGCTCACATCAAAATACGTGCCCTTCTCTCACACAGGCAGGGGCTCTGTGTTCAGTTGAGCCTGGGAGTGACATGGCTCTGTAGCCTCCCTGCACTCATCCACTTATTTCCAGGAACAGAAAATATCTCCCAATCAAAAATAGGAACCTACTCCCCAGCACAAAGAGGTCAAAGTGAAATGAAAATAAACGAGTAAGGAAATGGATACTACCTCATCCCAGTTTTCTACTTCATTTCAGCTTAGGGAAGGATAAAAATAAACCTTTGGCACCCCCCTTCCATGTCCGTGCCTATTAGTCCACACACATCTGTTCATTCCTAATATTTGATGTCAATATCCACACATTTCAAATTGCACTAAGAAATGGTTTGAAATAGCTCCTATAATACTAAGTCCTTTAAAGGTGATAACTGCATAGTTGAAGACAACTGAAGAAAGGAAATTAACTAAGTAACATACTTTTAAGGACCCCTATTTTTCTAAGCCTCATTTGTTATAAAATGAAGCAGATATTTTAAAATTACATAATCTATTTCCTTTTAAAACATATTACTCAAGGTAAAATACCTTACAAATTCTGTCTCCATCATGAAAGACTGATATACATATCAGTGCTCTTTTTTTTACATCTCTCAGCAGAGCTTACTCTACTAAGGCCAGCTCACCCACCTTTGGCTTTTGCCCTAAGCTCTACTGTGCTATAGCAGAGGAAAAAAAATGTACTGTGCCAATTATAGTGCTTCAAAAACCTTATATTTAAAAAGGGAGATAGCTAGGAATTCTAAACAAAAACAAAAAACAAATTGCATTCCTCCTATTTTAGTTCCTCCTGATGGAAAAAAAAAGAAAAACAGGAAATAAATATAATACCAAGTTGCCTTACCAAAATTCAATGAAAATAAAAAACATGACAGTAATTGGCTAAAGAAGCTACCTTCAGCCCTCCCTATGTTTAGCCTCAGAAATATCATTCGGTTTGACATACTCAATTGTTTGGTTTTGTTCTTGTTGCTGCTAGGGATGGAACCCGAGGCCTCATGCACACTAGGCAAGTGCTCTACCATGGAGCTACATCCTGACATGCTCACTTTTGTGCCAAAAAGTATAAAAAAAAGACTTCCTGTTTTCAAGATGAATTAAGGAATTTTTCTTTAAAACTGCTTGGGACTCCCAGCCTTCCACAAGTACGCACAATCTTTTTTTTTTACAATTTTTATTTTTATTTTTTTTAACTTTTTATGTTCATTTATTAGTGCATTGTAATTATGCATTTTGATATATGTCAGGGTATGAACATCATACATGCACACGTTGCACATTTAGCCCTCCCTTCAATCCCACCCTATTCCCTCCCCCTTCCCTCTCTTTCATGCTCCTTGAATTCAGGTAAATCTATTGGGTTTACTACAAACCTCATTTTGTTGCTATCCCTGTCTTATTTACACAGGCAGGCAGGAAGGGTCTGACTCCATTAAGCTCAAGATGACCTTGGACTAGTCCCGGCCTTCCCTGCCTCTCAGCTCCCCCTCAGCAGGGAAGAGGCACTGTTTTTCCAGGCTGCCTTTGCAAAGTTCTGGAATTTCCCATGGAATGACTTACAAATGCATAGGCATAATACAGAATCCCTTTGCCAGGCTACATAGTTTGAAAAAGGGAGTTGTGTGGATCTCTTATGAGGTCCTGTTTTTCCAGATTCAGGAGGTAAAGATTATTTCAGGCTGCCAGCATCTTCTATGCATTTTGTCACTTGAGTGGGACATGGGACACAGCATGCCTGTAGTGCAGCCCAGGGCATGGGTCACAGGCTGGCCCAGGGCATGGGTCACAGGCCATTTCGCCTCTGAAGTCTCTTCCTCTGTGGCTTCCGAAGTGCTGCAAAGCCTGGGAAATGCTACAGCCTCAGGGTGTGGAAAACTTTTGTCCCCTAGACATCCTTTAGAGACTCCTCAGGAGAAGGAAGGCGCCTGACTTTCTGAGAAGCCTCAGGAAGCTACATCCAGTCCTCTCCGCAGGACACTCAAAGGTGGGGCAGGGGAGAGAACAAAATGTGGATGGGAGGTGTCAGTGGCATCTGGGGACTCAGCTTCACTGACCTCAGACTTCAATTAGCTTTTGAGTTCTTCTCCCGGTGGGGGAGGGAAACAGACACGATAAGGCCACCAAATAGAGTTACATGTGCCAGGAAAAGAGCACACTGTCCACTAGGAAGCCAAGTCTAACAGCAGAATAAAAACCAAGGGTTCATGATTAAGAGAAACTGATTTCCACGGTGTAAGCCTGATGTTAGCAAGGTGTAACAGTTTACCCATGGTACCCAAGAATTTTATTTCCTGGTGGGCACCAATTTTTCAAGATGCCATTCAAATATTTCCAGTTGGCACCTGGCAGCAGTGGTTCCCTCAGAAATATAATTTTAAAATACGTTTTTTGAAGAAAGCATTGTTCAATATAGTCAACAGAAGGTAGACTTTCAGAGATTGTTATCACCAAACACTTCCCCAAATATTAAAGACAGAGGCTCACGTCTTCACTCACTAGGCCCCAGAGACCAGATGCAAAAACCACCAATTTTTCATTTCTGGACCCCAATATTATAGCTCCCTGTCTATAAGTACAACCCCCGCTATCCCTCAGAAAAATGCAAAGTAATTGGAAGGCCCTGTATAGGCCATTCTAGAAAAGTCTGACTGCTGCTCCTGAAGGTCTATAAATATATATAGGCTACATACATGGGGCTTTCTTCCTGTCTGCTATTAATTATGATGACAATGAGGAAATACCTCTGGAAAAAGAGTTAAGGGAGAACAGACCTAATTAAAGGGCCCCAGCAGGGCTCCCTACCCCTTATCATTGATCATGATAATCCTTAACAATAACACAAGGTCCCATCTAAGGAAAAAGTGCTGATAGACAGGATGAGCCCCTCTCAGCTGGGAAGGCTACTTCTTTTACATTAACTAAATCTCATTACAGGAACACCCCTTATTTGCCATTTCAGTTACCCATAATCAACTGAGACCTGAAAATATTAAATGGAAAATTCCATTAATAAGCCATTCATAAGTTTTAAGTAACTTTCATTACAGTATATTGTTATAATTGTCCTATTTTATTATTATTGTTGTTAATCTCTTACAGTGCCTAATTTATAAACTAAACTTTATCTTTGGTATGTTTGCATAGGAAAAAAATATATATATATGAATTTTGGTACTATCCATGGTTTCGAGCATCCACTGGGGTCTCAAAATGTATATCCCAAGAATAAAGGAGGACTGCTATAATTTGGGACTGAAAGAAAAAAACACTGATTGCGCTAATTCATATTAGCAACCCATTCCTACAAAACATATTTTAACCCCGAGAGCACTGTCTTCCTTAAAAGAACACTCAATCTGCATTCTTCTACATGCAATGGCCACAGGGTCAGAGGCACCTGAGAAAGTTTGCTCCAGAAACGTATTTTCCTTCTAATTTTACTGCCCTGGAAAAGAGGAACTTAGGATGGCAGCATTTTAGGACAGAGTAGACATTAATGCTTTATAGTTGGGTATTATAACTTGACATTGACCACTGTAGGAAGGAATTTTTTTTAATGTCTTGAATGTTGTATAGTTGCCCCCAAACTTCAAACCAAGAGTTTCAGGGACAGATCTTGTTCAAAATGAGCATGTTGAGAGAGACAGAGCATACAATTAAGTTTAGAAACTAAAGCGATTCTCTCCCACTGGACTTGAACTCATATCATTCTACTCACTGGACTGTGCAAAACACTAAAAAATGACAATCACCTTTCTTGCCAGGTCTACTTGACAATTTCAAGAACAGGCTTGGCATGATGTGAGTTTGTAAGCAGTCACACTTCAGGGCCCAGTTTTGCTATGATGTTCTAAAGCACTGAGAATTCAGTCTACTGATTTGGTAATATCCAGGGAGGAAGGGGAAACATCTGAAGTTATTTTTACTTTTGGAGGTCTTCTGGCTGTACAGGGTGAATAGTAGGGTGGATCAAGTATTGTCTGGAGCCCTTCAGGATCTTTTTTTTTTTTTTTTTTGCATGGCCTCATTTCCGTCTTCCTGTTGCTAGGAAGGAGAGTTAAGCATGAGAAACTTGTGTTTACAATACTGGACCATCCTGTCCAGAACAAGGCTCTCTACAAAAAAGTCCAATTCACTTCACTCACTGTACTTTGGGTGCCCCCATTCTTCTGGAACAAATCACTCTTCACTGAATATTTTCAAACTGCGTATTTATCCATCTAAGTCATAAAAATACCACTCTCATTTAAACATTGCATCATAGCTTAAAATCTCCATGGGGACACCCAGGGAGACCCAAGTACTTATTTTTGTATTTGAAACCACCTCTTGGAACCTCACCAAGCCTCTGATTTGAAGGCATCTCACTGAGGCCTCTCAGATCCCCTTTAAGCCCCTACTAGTTATACAACATACACATTATATACATCTTGAAGCTCACTTCACAGTAATAGCTTATTCAATCATAACAGACTCTTCTATTAACCTGGCATCTTTTCCAGAAGCACCCAAACACCTCTCTTAATGTGAAAATGTTCTTCAACTCTGTTTGGTAACTTTGTTCTTTGAGCTCCAATACAGAACAAACAAGGCTTTAGGTTAAAAGGCAAACTGCCTCTTGCCTTTGCTCCAGAACCACAGGAAATCCTTTGACTGGACCACTATATTAAAATTTGAAAAGTAGACTTCCCTTCAATTAGTGATAGTTAATTGCTTAACTGTTTAATCTTTTCACTCTTTAAGGACTGAATGGTGTTTCTTAAGATCTGTAATATGGAAGGTATGACCAAAGCCACCAAAACCACTTTTCTCATCTACTCTAGGGAAAGCGCTAAGTTGGAGGTTACTTATTCTGTGGAGTAGGGAAATCAAGTGAGTTCCCTTACCCCTTCTTGAGCTTCCAGATTGTTTAGTGTGAGGTGTTGTTCATCCTGAATTGAAATAAAATCCGTTTTTGTCAAAATCAAACTTGTTAAAACAGCTGGGAGAGAAAGTCAGCCTGCTGTGCTGTGTTTGAAAATCTCTGAACAGTAGTGCTAATGAAAAAAGTGTGCACCCAAGGCTTGGTACTGTAAATCTGGCATGCCACAATAAAAGTTAATACACACCATCGCCAACATTTTCTCAGAAAATGTCTCAAAATAACTTCTGAACGCACATCTGCTAACCATTTGACACTCGTTCCCCAGGACTTTAGTTCTGCTGTTAGGGGGGCTGCAGCCTTGCTTCCAGGGCACCCCTCTGACCATCTGCCGCAATCTGCATGCCAAGATGGCACCGGGTACCTCCATTTACTCCACACTTATGGTCTGCAAATTATCTCTGCTGAGGACCGGCCTGCAGCCCAGATGGATTCTGACTTAGTCAACCCTTGGAGCTGCTGATAGATTTACATTCAGGGTGCTGCAATCTGTTGGGCTATTATTTTCTCTCATCCCTTCAGCAAACATTATTTTGAAGGGGGAAAAAAAGTAACTTGAGACTGGGTATTCTGCCTTCTCCAGAGATATGATTTTTCTATCCAAAAAAATCACATGCCATCCTCATGAATCTTTTGGTAGCAGATGGCTTTGCCTGGGCTGCATTCCTCTAAAATCAGTGACCACTGGAAACAAACCCTGAATCCTGAGAATGAACCCATCTACTGACCATGCTGGGCGTTAAGACTCACTGGAAGCAAGGCTAGGGATGGGAAAGAGGGTCCTGGCATAGTTTTCCAGCTCCACAATGTAGATGAATGGCTTTAAGGCAGGAATTTTCATTTACAGTCATTAGCATAAACCGGGAATTTGCTAGACGTCAGTATCAGATAACTTGCAAGGCACTTTATTTGTATTAGGTCAGTTGGTCCACACCACCTCCCTAGGCGTCAATACAATTACTACCCCCATGCTGCGGGTGGAGGCGGCACAGTGGGGTCTTGTTACTTCCCAGGTTTGCCCAGCGAGAAGGCTGCAGCCCTGGGATCCCCGCCCTGCAAGCCATATCACTGTACGCAGGAAGGACATGCGGACAAGCCGAAAATTGCACGCGGCGGGGTGGGTTTGCTGTGGCCTGGGTGTAACTCCTTCCCAGGGATCAAAGGCTGACCCCTCGACTTTGGAGGTGAGGACCCGGGCACAGAGTCAGCCAGGTTCCAGGAGGCCATCGCAAAGTCGGGTCGGGAGGAGTGCTTCCTTCCTTTCTCCCGCCCTGGAGCTAGCTCCGAGGGCTCTTCATGGGTAGCTAAGGGTGTGGGCATCTCCTGGTGCATTTCAGGAGCCCCTTCCAATAGCCCCACGCATCGCGGGAAAGCGCGGCCTCTGCAGCAGGAACCCCCACGAGCGCTCCCCAGGACTGGCCAAGGAGGGTCAACACTCTCCGGACATCCGCGGCCACCAAACCCAGACTTTCCAAGTTTCAGTTAATTCCCAGGGTTTAAAACATTCAAAGAAAAAGGATTCGAAATTAAAACAATTTTTTGGAATATTCTCTCAAGCAGTTGAAAAAATATTCTAAGCTCCACCGAAGTCTACAACGTCCCTTAAACGTTTGCTCAGGGAATCTACGCTGATTTTGGACTTGAAGGGTGAATGAAGGACTTCAAGCAGGGATCCAGGAAGATCCCCCAAAGAAAGAGAAGTAGAAAGGGGGTGGTGCCGCACTCCTGGGAGCCAGAGGCCAGCAACTGGGGTTTAGAATGAGAATAGCAGAGCCGCCCGGCACTGGAGGGCGCCGAGCCCGCAGCGGTTCCGAGCCCACCCGGGCGCCAAGCGGTGGTGCCTGGCAATGCGTGGCCTAAGGTCATTCATTGCCCGAAGTTCAAACCTCCCTCCCCGCCCTGCTTTCCTCAGGCACCCCCTCCACTCCCAAGAAACCTGGGCGACTCCTTAGCAAGCGTCTCAAAGGCACACAACGACAGGCACCGACTTGGCAAGGCGAGTGACATTTCCCCCGCGGCGGGTCTCCTCCGCAGCTGGTCCCCCGTCTGTCCTGACCGCAAGGCGCGAGTCTAGCTTACGTGTTAGGATCATGATGTCAGGCTTCTCTCTGCACATTAAGTGCGGCAGAGCGCGGTCGACGCGCGGAGGGTAAGCTGAGGCAGCACGAGGCAGCTGGGCTCCCGCGCCGGGACCCACGGTGTCACCGGGACGAGCGCCCTCGAGGTCCTCAGCACATCCTCGCCCGCTGCTCCCTTCCTCTGGCCGCGATCCCAGAAAGAGCGCAGGGATTTTTAGAGATCTAGACGGCAGAGCGCTCAAGGAGCGGGGCAGGAAACTCGGGAGCCGCGGCTCCAGCAGCGGGGACGCTCGGCCATGGCCGGGGATGCGAGCGCGGCGCCCTCGCAACGGTAGCGGGAGCGCACTGCTAGCCGAGGGTCCCGCCGGCCGCGCCCTCCCGCCGGGCCCGCCCCGAGGGGAGGGACCGGCCGCAGCAGCGCCGCCTCCTCGCCTCCCGTCGGCGTCTCCGGCGAGCCCGGGGCGGTCCCTGGCCCCGCCCACGCGCAGGCCCCGCCCCGCTCCAGGCCCCGCCCCGGGCCGCCCACGCGCAGGCCCCGCCCCGCTCCAGGCCCCGCCCCGGGCCGCCCACGCGCAGGCCCCCGCCCCTCTCCGGGCCCCGCCCCTCTCCAGGCCCCGCCCCGCGCCGGCTCCGCCCAGGACTGGAATGTTTTCCCTTCAAGTCTGCGGCGGCAGCGCCTAGAAGTCGCCAGCTACCCGCCTTGGGGCAAATGCAAAGGCCGGAAGGCATCGACTTGGCGGACACGTCTCTGCTGGACGTTGGGACAGCGTGCACTTTCCTTCTTTATCTCAGTGGTTCCGCCTTTCATTCTGGTGGGCATCGCAAAAATTTTCGGCAAGGGAGGAGAAGCCAGGAAGTAGGGATAGATCAGTGTGTTCTGATCTGTAAAATGGGCGGGAGGGGGGACGCCTGTCTGTGGGACATTCATTGTCCCTTAATTAATAAAGCCCGCAGGGGTACAGAGCGAAAGTAGGTGATAAACGCTGCTGTAAACCCACCTTCGTGATGCACTCCTGTAATCTCAGTACTTGGGAGGCTGAGACAGGAGGATGGCAGTTTCAGCAATAGCCAGTTTCACCAATAGCGAGACTCTCAGCAACCTAGCGAGACCCTGTTTCAAAATAAAAAATAAAATAGGGCTGGGGGTGTAGCTCAGAGGTAGAATGCCCCTGGGTTCAACCTCCAGTACCCAAACCAAAGCAAAACAAAAACCCAAAAAACTACGCTGCTGTAGAGGTGGATTAAGAGTGTACTGTGCTGCAAGGCCATAGCCAGTGTTTCTCAAACTGTCGCCTTTGGACTCTAATCCAATGAAGTTCCTGCTACTGTTACAGTGCTGGCCCCAGACTGCAGATTTAGAATCTGTGATGGTGAGAATCTGCATTTTTTCCAAGCCCTAAGCCAATTCTGAAGCACTGTAGCTCATATAGGAAGCCTCATTCTGAGAAATTACAATAGAACACAATCGCAGTAAGATTTTTAAAAAATCTAGACCAGGATTTTATGAAAATTTACTTTGGCGTAAACCCATGCTTTCTGCCTGTTACCTCTGGGCAAGGAAAACCACTGTCCTAAACTCATTCATTCAATGAATACATAAGAGCATTTACTATGCACCAAATGCTCTTTTTCTAGGCTAGTGGGATATAGCAGTGAGTAACAGACCAACATCCCTTCCTTTTCTCCTTAAGTTTGATTGCTAGCGGGGAAGATGCACAATTAAAAATAAAAAAAGATAAATGATAAAATAAATAACATAAAGGTGAGATACATAAAACAGGCAATAGAGGAGTTGAATGAGGACAGAGTTTGTTCTTAAATAGAATTAAATGCAAATGGGATAATTTAGTCTCTTGATTATAGTTTAAAATGTATTGATTTCATAGTAATGCCTTAGTTTACAAACACAAGACTCTCCCAACCCCCATATTTTCAATAAAATGAAATTAAAATGCTAACTCCTCCAATTTAAAAAACGAGTTAATTTACCCAAACTAGACTTTATCTCTACAGAGCATGGGGTTCCTCCATTCAAAAGATACTGTTATTTCCAGGGTTTTTATCTACTTGTAACTGCTGGGGACACAAAAGGAATCTGGGTCTTTGCCTGCTAAGAGTTTACAGTTTGGTTGGGGAAGCAACTAGGGTCATGAAAAGGAGGTGCAGTGAGGGCCCAGGAAGTGGAGACTTGACCTGGCCCAAGAAAGTGGAGCTGCCCTCAGAATTGTAAAGCACTGGAGGAACTGTCCAACCACCAGCCCACAGTTGCCAGCAGGAGGGTGCAACATTGAAGAGGAGGCTGGGAAAGTAAGGGCAAAAACTTTCAATTCCCTGCATGCCTATGTTAAGGATTTTAAAAATTCTTAACAATGGTAAACAATGAGGATCCATTTTAATGCAAGAAAGCATCCCACAGTCAGCTTTACATTTTGAGAAGATCACACTCAGGCTGCAGCATAAACTTTAAACTTGAAAACACACACCTCCAAAACATACTAAATTCTCTTATTTATTAAAAATTCCAACCTTAAAAATGTAAACAATCTATACATCTCTCCCTAAGTATACCGATTTTTAGAA
This sequence comes from Glis glis, assembly GCA_004027185.1. Taxonomy (NCBI): domain Eukaryota; kingdom Metazoa; phylum Chordata; class Mammalia; order Rodentia; family Gliridae; genus Glis; species Glis glis. The sequence continues at coordinate 89,678 of PVJS01001670.1, forward strand.
TAAGAAATGTTTACTTTGTACAAGAACATTAATGGATGCAGCTGTATTTTAATCAGGTTTCTAGGAGTCTGCATCCCTGATACACCCACCCCCAATCAGCATTCATCCTTCCATGCTAGCCTTTTTGTCTCTCCTTTCTCAAGTCCCATTCTTTTCTCCTTGATTACTGATGCACGCTTTTTGGATCTTCTTAATTTCATTACATCTCTCTGGAGGTTTGTGTTGTGTGGTTTGCTCATAATCCAACAACACTAATAAGTCCCTAAACATTTTTCTTGGCACTGCATTGGTTTGCATTTGGCCTTCACTGAATCTTGTGTTCTTTCATTCCTTGGTCTAGTGACATAGCCTGTGACCAGAGCCAAACTCCAGTTTTCGAAGTTTTAGTTCTTACTCAAATTATAAATAGACATGCTGCATTGGCTGCTACACTTGTGGAATAGTGCTTGAAAGTAGGACTTTTGGAGAGGGTCTCTTACTAGCTTCATGATGAACACCTTATTTAGCCCTTGAAAACTGTGGTTTATTTTTTTTAAAAAAAGGAGGTTATAAGCTGGGCATGGTGGCACATGCCCATAATCTCTCAGCACTTAGGAGGTTGAGACAGGAGGATCCCAGGTTCCCAGCCAGCTTCAGCAACTTAGTGAGACCCTGTTTCAAAATAAATATAAAAAGGGCCAGGAGTATAGCTCCAAGGTAGAATGCCCATGGGTTCAATCCCCTGTAACAACAACAACAATAACAAACAACAAAAGAAAGATGTCGTAATATTGCATATCTCATGAGGCTTTTGTGAGGATTGGATAAGACAATGCACATAATAAACACTTGATAATGTTAGGCATTATTATTATATAAGGTTTTCCCCCAGTGGATTGGTTTCACCATCCCCTTCCTAATCCCTCTGGATCCCAAAATGGTTGAATGCTCAAGTTCCTTATGTAAAATGGCATAGTATTTGCATATAACCTATGCACGTCCTCCCACATACTTTAAGTCATCTCTAGACTACTTATATCTAATACAACACAAATGCTGTATAAATAGGTGTTATACTGGATTGTATAAGGGAACAACTACAAGAAAAAAAAAAGTCTGTGCATGTTCAGTACAGATGCAATTATTTTTTCTGAATATTCTCAATCAGTGTATCAGGTTGTATCTGTGGCCAGGGAAACTGTGGAGATGGAGGGCTGACTGTTCTGTGAAATGGGCACATCAAACCAGAACATGAAATTCCTATTTAAACAATATCCAGGAGAAGAGCAAAACAAGGCATTGACTTTAACCTTTGTGAATCTGAGGAGCCTTTACAAACTGCAGGAAGGAAAGAGTGGAAAAGTCATTAAGGCTGTAGACAAACACTGGTGTCTATGGGATGAAAGAGGGTTCCCAGGCCAGCTCAGACTCCTTCCTCTTCACTGAACCTTCATCTATCGCCTGAGGTTTTCATCTATCTTTTCTAGGCAGTGGACAATAGAGTTTGTCTGCTGGCCTGCATTACCCGAGATTTTGGTATAAAAATACTGGATTCAGAGAGAGGCAGGAGTCACTTCTGCAATGTAGCCTATTTCCCACCAGCAGTCATGGTCCTCTGAAAGCTCTTCAACACACAGGAATAAAAATCCACCACAAATTACACAAGGTTTGTGGTAGTTGTTGTCCTTAATTATTTGTTCTAGTCTGTCCGTCCATCCTTCCTTCCCTCCCAACACTCCACAAGGACCTGTACTGTTCCCACATCAACTGCTTGGAGGCTCTACACAGTGGGATCTCTGCCCTCTCTATCTGGATTTTTTTTTTGTCACATTGAACTGCAGTATTACCAAAGAAAGAAAAATCACATTGTTAACTCCAAGACAGTATGGCAAAGGGCTGAGTGCTGAGGAGGGCTACCCTTTACTCTTTTTGGTTCATACTCCATATGGATGATTGAACTGAGATGTTATTGATATTATTCAAAGTCACCCTCTTGCATTTCTTCACACCATAATGTGTCAAAGAACAAAACTTCAAGTGTCTACAGGTGCTCAGGCATGTGATGTAACAGGTGAATATGGCAAGCCACAGTCGAGAGTGAGAACTGAGGAGCCCGGATTCCCTCTATGAAGACAGTTGTGGTCAGACACTTGTTTGTTGGTATGTGCTAACACAACAAACCCAATGAACTGGGTTTAAAGATTTTTCAACAGCCCCTATATTTCTTCTTTTATTATCTTATTTTTCTACTATCATTGGTACACTATAGTCTCACATCATAATGTAGTTCATAGTGATAGTGACACATACACACAGCAGTTGGTGGGCTTTTCCCAGGCTCCCTCCCCATTCCCCTCTTCCCCATACAGGGTATTGGGATTGACATTGGTATTCTCACATATGTACATAATGTCAATGAAAGTGATTCCTTCATTGCAGCCCTTATATTTCTACTTACTTTTTTTTGTTTTTGCGGTGCTGATGAAGGAACCCAGGGCCTTTCACATGTCCACGAGCGCTATACCACTAGGCTATCCCACCAGCTTCATTTCTATATTTTTATATCAAAGCTCCCAATTTTTAGATGCTGGCAAGTAGTTTAAAAAAATCTAAGTTCATTCCAAGTAATTTCAACTTTGGACTTCATTTAGCTTTGGGGAAACTCATTTAAACCTCTGTTCTAGTGATATGAGCCAAACCATCTCTTTAGAAATTTCTTTCTCTCCCCTAGGAACTAAAAGACTCCTTTGCACTTGGAAAATGTTGTAATATAATTTGTGTTCAATGGAACATTGTGAAACAATTTTGATTTGTAATGCTCAAAGGAAAAATGACAAAGAAAATAGTTTGGAAAATAATGGTAAACAGTATTCAATTAAGGAAAATAATTAAATTTGAAACGGAATGGCTTGTTCTTAAAGCATTCACTTATTTTTAAGATTCGGGGACCCCATTCTGGGTTCTTCTTACCCATTCTTTACCATACCTAAAACAGGATAAAAGGTGGGCGCAGTGGCACATACCTTTAATCCCAGTACTTGGGAGACAGGAGGATCTCGGGTTCTAGGCCAGCTTCATTAACTTAGTGAGATCCTGTTTAAAATAGAAAATAAAAAGGGATGGGGATATAGCTTGGAGGTGGAATGTACTGGTTTCAACCCTTGGTAACAAAACAAAAACCTCAAAACACTAAAATGATGGGTGTAAGATGGAGAAAGGAGGAAAAGGCTTTGGCAGTGTAATAAATTCACCCTTTTAATTTCACCTGCAGTAGCTCTTTTGTTCAGTTACACCTTTGTTGACTACAATGTTTGAACAATTCAAGTTCAAAACATATGGAAGGCAAATTTAGTCTCCCAGCAATTTTTGCAGTACTGGGGACCATGTCCAGGGTCCCACATGCTAGGCAAGCTTTCTACCACTAAGCTACATCCCAAGGTCTCTTTTTAACATTTTATTTTGAGACAGGTTCTTGCTAAGTTGCCTTAACTTGGCCTAGCCTCGCAATCTTCCTGACTTGGCCTCCCCAGTTGCTGGGATGACAGAAGTGTGCCACCATGCTAGGTCCCCAGTGATCTTTTTGATAAGGGGGGAGGGAGAGAGGCAGGGAAGGCTGTAGGGAGGGAGAGAGAATAATAAATATGATATGATAAATCTACTTTTTGGATAATAACTGAAACCCCAAATATGAATCAGCCTAGCATAGGGTATTTCATCATTTAACAAATATTTATGAAGCCCTAGAAAAGGCAGTGTGTTGGATGAAACAAAAATAAACAGCTTGGAGGGACAGCTCTTAGGCCGAAGCAGGGATATATGCAGTTCTGTACTGGAGTCCAGTGGGGATTTTGAACACACTAAATTCTCAATCCAGATTCGGTAAGTCAATGGGCATGCTTTCCTGAACGATTTACCGTATTTACAGTAGAAGTTTCTTTTAAAGTCTAGTTCATCAAAAGGCTTAGGTGGTGAATTAGCCCAAGGCCTTACGGCTAAAAATGGCAGAGAAGACATGAACCTAGGAGTGCTGGCAGCCAGTTCTGCTCCTGCCACACCCACAACTTCCATTTGATCTTTGCCAGTGACTACTTGGTTTCTTTCATGTGGCCTTTGACTACACAAAAATCAAGCAAGTGAAAAGGAAAAAATTGTGATCATTTTCGACTCCATGAAAACAACTAGGCTGCCATTGAATTAACCAATTTAAAAGGAATGCTAGGATTCTTTGTTCATTCTATCATCTTTAAATTTAACAGTTCTTTTCCAGCTTGCAGTATATAATTCATTGAGAACTGAAGACAGGCAATAGTATTTTATAAGTACTAAGAATATTTAATTTCGCCGGGCGTGGTGGCGCATGCTTGTAATCCCAGTACTTTGGGAGGCGGAGACCAGAGGATCCGGGTTCGCGGCCAGCCTCAGCTCTCTCTCTCTC
>PVJS01001671.1:0-94053 GCA_004027185.1 Glis glis
GGATCCTCCGGTCTCCGCCTCCCAAAGTACTGGGATTACAAGCGTGCGCCACCACGCCCGGCCTAGTAAGATTCTTAAAAATATCAGCTTGTCATTAAAATAACCCAGTTATCGCACAGTAAATGAATTTATTGATGGCAGTGATACTTCAATTTTTTTCACATTTAGATGGATTATAGGCCCAAAATGACCTTGAAATCATTTCAGGATTTGTTTTCTATGTAAAATTATAGTCATGTTACAAAAATAGGGAAAAATTAAAGTGAAATAGAATTTACTTTGTGGTCCAGATGCGGCCCAAACAAATAAAAGTATAAAGAAGAAAATTAAACATAGCCCATAACTCATTTATGCGAATAACTCTTATTTACTCATTTTTAAAAAAATGTATATTTACGGAAAACTCATATGTCAGAGGCACAAAATAAAAAAGGGATGACCTCTCCCTTTTCTTCCCCGTTTGGAAAATAACCAGTGTTAAATTTCTTATTTCTCTATGTTAAAAGGACATATACCAGTTTACCTATGTATGTGTTGTTTTTCAACAATGAAATAAATACCCACAAATTCATCACCTAGCTTAAGAACCAGACTATTTCTGGTGTTGATGCTCGGGCCTCTCCGTTCCTTCTTTGTCCCCTCTCCCTGCTGCCTCCCCTCAGAGGATAGCATTACCTTGACTTTGTGTGTACCAGTCCCTAATTTTGTCCTATAATTTTGATATATGTGTATTTCCAAACAATATGTTCTTTAGTTTCCCTTATTTCTGAATGCTATGTTCTGTTACTATACAATGTAAAGTGTTCTATAGTAATAGAATGTAAAGTGTTCTATAGTAATAGAACACACAGTGTTCTACAGTACTGCCTTATGCAGAACAACGTTATGTTCTGTTACTAAAGAACATTAAGTGTTCTATAGTAGTGCCTTATGCACTCAGTTATATATTTCTGAGATTTAGCCACATTGTGGCAGGTAGCAGGTACTCATCAAGCTTTCTCTGATGTATAATATTCCACTGTGAATATATCATCATTTATTTTTACATTCTTTTGTTGATGGGCATTTCGATTGTTTCCAGCTTTTGGTTTTTATGAAAACAACAGCCATGCACATTCTCATATCTTAATCTTAATACATGTGAAGATTTTTGTTGTGATGCCATCTAGCAGTGGAACTAATGAATTATACAATATACCAATTTTTTTTATAGGATAATGTCTACTTTCCAAAGAGGTTATACCACATTAATTTCTGCCAGCCACATATAGAGTTCCCATTCATCTATAATCTTGCCAAAACTTTCTGTTTTTGTATTTTAAATTTTTTACGGGTCATGTGCATGAAAATAGTATTTATTTGCATTTCTGCGATTACTGATGAGGTCTGAAATCTTGCCGTGTCAATTGGCCATTTGTGCTTCACCGTGCCATGCCTCCTGATGTCTCGTGTCATTTACCTAGTGTCTTTTTCTCTTTTATTTGTACTAGTTCTTTGTATTGTCTGGATACTGGTCTTATTTTGGTTCATTGTAGCAAATATCTTCTTCCCATGTTTGGCTTATATTTTCACTCTATGGTGTCTTTTGATGAACAGAAATCTTTTATTTTGATATTCTCTATTATCATTTCTATGGTTAGGGTTTATGGCATTCTTAAAAATCTCAACTACACAGGGATAAAAAATGACCTCATATTTATTCTATAAGTGTTTTTGTTTTGCTCTCTACATGTAAGCCTTTCATCCACCTGGAACTGATTCTTGGTTATGGAGGGAGAGGTAGGGACCTAGTTTACCCCCCCCCATTACTGTTTCCTCGGGTCTCACTTATTGAACGTATTTTCTTTATTGACCTGAAGTGTTCTCTCTCTTGCACACGTGCAGTTTCCTGGGTGTGTGAGCCTCTTTTTGGTGAGATCTTGATTCACTACTTGCCTTGTCTCTGGTCAGAGCCACAACATCTTAACTCCTGCGGTTCTCCCCCTTCTGGCTTTCTCCTCTGTCCCTTCTATTAGCTATTTTTCTACTGTGTTCTGTCTTTCGTTGTTGCTATTGAGAAGTCTTCTGTCCATCCTGTCTAGTTGTTGTTTCTTGCTGTTATTTGTCCTTCAGTTTGACTACAGTATCTGTAGATACGAGTTTCTTTTGGTCTATACGTGCGCCCTTTCTGTTCTGTGCTGTATGCCATGCATCTGCTCATGCTGGTCTTCGGTTATTTGGGGAGCATTCTTGGTAATCATTTCTTCAAATATTGCTGCTTATGAATTTCCTTCTGGAATTCTGGATAGAAATATGTTAGACTTTTCATTCCTCCATGTCTCTCAAGCTCCTTTTCGCGTCTTTCATTCTCCTTGACTCGGCACATTCTGGATCATTTTATCAGCTCTGTCTTTCATTAGTTCAGTAACTCTCATTCATCTACTTTTTAACATTTCCACTGAGTATTTTAGCTCAGCACGTATACATTTTGCTTCAAATTTCAAGTTTATTCTTTTCAAGTTATATCTTATAATTTTTAATAATATCTTGTCGCTTGCTTATTTTTTCAACTCTCATCTTTTATTCCTTAAAATGTTCCCAAATTGTGATTTTAAATTCTTCATCTGAATGCCTGAAATCCATTGCGGGTCTGAGTCTGATATTTGCTGTTTTTGAGACCCCATGCCCTGTAATTTATTTTCTCTGATGCTCAGTGATCTTTGACTGTGAGTTCCTACCTTGCAGAAAACTTAGGTGCCTGAGTTGATGCAGGTTCACCGGGACCCCATTGTCATTTGAGTCTTCTATGAATCGCAGAGTGCTACTTTAATCCTGGAGTCTGTTTATCATCGGCAGTGGTAATATTGGATTTGCTGTTACCATCACCCATTTCACTATCCCTGTTTCTGTCTGCTTTTAAGGGGGGGCATATAGATATCTTGGAGGTTTGCTTCCTTTGAGTCCTAAATTGCAACTAGAGCTTTTACATGGGTCTATTTCTACAGTCGGAGGTTGTTTTGTTCTCTCAAAAAGACACAAAAAGAGCCCACATTCTGCTTTGAAATTAAGGAAACATCCTGGGTATATTTTTATGTATCACATGAGATATAATAATCATCCTTCTTTAAGTCTGTGCAAGACTTTTGTCATATAGTGTAAGTCTTCTAAATGTTTTATTCATGACTGCGTCTTTTTAGCTTAGCAATTATTCTGTTTTAGTTAGACATCTTGGTCCCTCCTTTTCATTTTTTTTTTTGCTTGTTTAATATCTATCCCTTTAATTGACTTATCAAATCCCAGATTGATTGATTTCTCTTTTCTTTTCTTTCTTTCTTCTCTCCTTAAATTTACATCTTAATTCCTGGCTTTTTTCTCTTTCTCACCAGTCCTGGGTTTTTCTTGCCCATGTATAGGACATTATCAGCACAAATATAAGAAGTAAATGTCAGAGACTTTCTCTAACGCCTTCCTTCTTCCTTTCTCCCCTCCTTCTTCCCTCCCTCTACTTGTCACCATCAACCTCCCTGTCCTCTAGGTCTGTGCCCTTTTGTGGTTTCATTGCCTCCCGCTCCCAGATGCACCTGGTCCTAAGCTCTAGTCTGCCATCCTGTAGCATTTCTCTTCTCGTCCTTCTCCTTTTCCACCATCAGAAGCCTTAGTCCTCATTCCGGAATCACCATAACAGTTCTACAGCAGTTTTCTTCTTCACTCCAATCTATCCCACGGATAATTACCTTTGACCTGTCTTTCTAGTTATGATTTTAATCACAGTTAGCTATTGTCTGGAACATACAGTTGCTCATTTTGTTAATAACTGGTCAAAAATCCTAATGCTCATGTTGGAGGCCCACTGGCAGCTGCCTCTTTTAGAAAGTCTGCATTTCTTCTTACCTTTTTCCTTCTTCACCTGGCTTCCCTGCATGGCCCACTATAATCGGCTTCTTTTCCCGCACATAGACCTTGCTGATTACCACTCCGTGCTTCCTGCCTTGAGCCCCCTCCTGCCTCCCCTCTACCACTCCATGTCTATTGCCTTCTTGAGCAGCTCTCCTGTAACTGTCAGCCAATTAAGGTAACACTTTATTTTACATACCTTTCAGTATTGATTTGCATATTTTGCTTATAAGCATTGTAATTATTTTGTGTAATTTGTGTATGTGCTGTCTGTCCAAGCAAATTATCAGTTTTTAGAAGATGCAGATTGCCTCTTGACTTTTTAATCCTCTGCATTTAACATAAGGTCCAGTATTTACTCAGGAAAATCTACAGCACATTTAACTAGGAAGGTCCTGAGGGACCTTTTGAAGTCTGGGTGGAGTTTTTGCTTTACCTGCCTGTGCACTCACCATTTGTGGGTAGCTTAGGCCTTCTGGAAAATTGTATTCACTATATATGAGGAACAAATAGAACTTTAAAATAAATTACTTCCATACAATTTGGCATCCTTCTTAGTAGATCCATCTAGTTGAATGTCAGTTGACAAAGTAGAGGATATAAATTAAAGTTTCAGATCTTGAGTAATACGTAATTCAGTTACAGTAATTTGTGAACACACATCCTTCAAATGGAAAACATCATCTGGTGCTTTGTTGCTATTATTATTGTTCCTTTTTCTTTAGCAATGTGAGCTAGGAACATCTATGGTCTTGTAAAGTTTTTAACTTTGCTGTAGTAAACGCAGTGTTTCTTTTTGTCTGAAGATCCTAGTACGAAGGAGCAGCAGCCCCGCTGAACTGGACCTGAAGGACGAGCTGCAGCTGACGCAGGGGAGACCCAGGGGAAGGCGGAAGAGTGAGTGCCGCGAGCGGTCTGCGCCCTCCAGCCGCCGCGCTGGCGGGCCTGTTTTCTTCTTACTTTCTAACTCAAGTGAAATCTTATCAGTTGGAGAGACGTCATGAAATGGAAGACTTTTCTTCCTAGAACCCAGGATTAATGTAGTGTTAAAATTAAAACAGCTCTAGTCAGTCGCCTGTACCTGAGGGCCCTGTCTTTCTATGTCTGCACCTCCCTCCAGGTGAGAGGAGCCGAGGGACTGGGGGAGCAGACAGATCCAGAAGGAAAAATGATCTTTCCCAGGAAGCCCCACAGGTTTAGGAGTACATTGACATCAGTGGAATCCTGAGACAGATTGTCACACAGTGTAAAGATAGCCCTACTACACTGGCTTCCTGAAGTCAGGCGCCAGGCCACCTCCTCTCAGAGCAGCAGAGTGAACAACTCCCGCACGTCCATGCGGCTCTCGGTGGGGTACGCAGGTCTCCTCATGCTCCATCTTACCCCTCTTCATATGGAGTTCTGTGGAAGGATGAAGTTTGAGACCTAACAGATCGGCCATCGGGTCACTTAGACAACTTTCAGTTCTTTGCAAGTGGATATAGAAGAGCAGGTTAGAGGCAGCGAGGCTGAGGGGCTGTGAGTGGCAGATACACAGAGCCGCCAGAGACTGAGCAGATAGAACGTGTAGACACAGCAAACTGTAAAGAAGAGACAGGAGACTTCAAGGAGCAGAACTTCCAGGTGTGTTTCATGTCTGACTAAATAAATAGCCCTGTAAGTCTTAATACATCAGAATAATTATGACAAATTATAACTTTCTGGTTTTGAAAGGAATTTCTACTGTAGAAAATCTGTTGTAGTGGGACACTTCATCCCCAGCTGACCCTAGGTGATCCATCCTGTTGAAGTCTAAACGTTAGGTTTGAAGTATGAAGCATCTTTCGATTGCTCTAGCCTGCAGATGAGACTTGCATTGGTGGTGGAATCAGGTTTTGCTATCTTCCTCCTCTCAGCCTCGTTTTGTAGGTGACTAAGTCTCAGGAGAACACTTTAGGACTTGGTATAATCTATGGGCTATATAGAATAACTTAGCAAAGACACTGAGAAAAGAATGTCACTTGAGTGGTATACAGTGGAGCTCGTAAAGCCCACTAAGGCCTTGTATTTGGAAGATGACTTCGTTGACCGAGAGTCCCAGAGGGACACCATCTGAACCCCATTCCACCCCTGCAGGGTCTGCCCACGCCCCTGAGCAGGCCTGCTGTGTCTGCGGTTGCAGGTCAGTAACTGAGCGCTCTGGTCTCCGGCTAGCTGTCGTCTCAGCTTGGGCTCCCCTCTTTTTTCCAGGTGAAAGCAGCGACACAGCGCCGGGCTGTAACAGTGAAGCAGAGCTGGCCATGGGCCCATGGCAGACGTGTGAGGAGGACCCCGAGCCGAACACTCCCACGGATGTCGTGGCTGACTCTGACGCCCGTCACTGGTTACAACTGAGTCCCACCGATGCTTCAAACTTAACAGGTGACCGTGTGTTTGAAGAGGCACCAGTGCAAACAGCCGGGAGATCCCAGTTTCCTCGTCGCGAGAACTCTAGGCATCCCTTAGTACAGTGGTGACGGAGTGCCACCTCCAACCAGACTCAAGTGACAGCCCCAACCACCCGTGCACTACCAGTCATGAATTCGTGGAGTCCTACACGGAGAGGGTTCTGAGATGGTGGCCAGGTATGGGAGGGAGCCTGCCATGCTAGTGACCACTGTCCACCATGGAGGAAGTGATGGTCATGGTCACGCCTCCTCCACCATCCCTTAGCAACTTTGCCCTACTCTGGAAAGAGAGAAGCGTGATTTTTCCAACTTATGTGTGTGATAAATCCAGGATAAGTCAAGGGTTTGGCTAGCTTATTGATTAATATTTTAATTTTTATTATAAAGGGCTTGATACACACAACATAAATTGTGATATATATGTGGGTTATGGGTCATAGTAATAAAATGAACACTGGCGACGTACTGCCCAACTTAAGAAGAAGAACAGCACCCAGGCTCTGAGGTTCCCAGAGGCCCCTCTCAAGCCCCTGCCCTTCTCCCCGCATCCTGGGGCCCTACCCAGATTTGTTTTTGTAGTAATTCCCTTGATTTCTTCATAGCTTTAATATACGCATTTGTCCTCAAATAATATATCATTTAGTTTCTTTTTTTCTTCAGTCTTATGTTTCTAAGATTCATTGGTCTATGTGTTCGTTTTTGTGTCAGTACCATGTTGTTTTTGTTACTATAGCTCTGTAGTATAATCTGAAATCAGGTATTGTGATACCTCCTGCATAGTTCTCAATGGCCAGAATTGCTTTGGCTATTCTTGGTCATTTCTTATTCCACATGAATTTTAGAACTTCTGTCTTTTTCTAGTTCTGTGAAGAATGGCATGGCTATTTGCATTGAATCTGTAGATTGCCTTTGTAATATGGCCATTGTGACAATATTTATTTTGCCTATCCAAGAACATGGGAGGTCTTTCCATCTTCTAAGGTCCTTTTCAGTTTCTTGTTCTATAATTTTCGTTGTAGAGGTCTTTTACCTCCATGGTTTGATTTATTCGTAAGGTTTTTGTTTTGTTTTTTGAGGCTATTGTGAATGGAATTGTTTTCCAGATTTCTTTTTCAGTTGACTCATGGTTGGTGTATAGAAAAGCTATTACTTTTTGTAAGTTGATTTTGCATCTGGCTACTTTGCAGAAGTTGCTTATCAGCTCTAGAAGACTTCTGGTTGTTTTTTGAATCTTCTAAGTATAGGATCATGCCATGGGCAAACAGAGATAATTTCAGTTCTTCTTTCCCTATTTGTATCTCTTTAATTTCCTTCTCTTGCCTTATTGCTCTGGCTAGAATTCCAAGTACTGTATTGAATAGGAGTGGTAATAGTGGGCATCCTTGTCTTGTTAGAGGACATAACAATAATAATGAATAAGAAAATAATAATAAATAACAAAATCATAATAAATAACAAAAATAATAGCTAAAATATGTCATAGGACGTATTTTCAGTTTTTCCCCATTCAGTATGAGTTGGCTTTGGGTTTATATCATAATAAGTAGATATACAAATAAATAAATAAAGGCTAACTTTTTTTTTTGCAGTACTGGGGATTGAACCCAGGGCCGTTCTACCTCTGAGCTACACCCCCGGCCCTATTTTTTATCCTTTATTTTGAAACCGGGTCTCGCGAAGTTGCGGAGGGCCTCACTAAGCAGCTGAGGCTGGCCACGAACCCGGATCCTCCGGTCTCCTCTTCCCAAGTACTGGGATTACAAGCGTGCGCCACCACGCCTGGCCTAAAGGCTAACATTTTACCTTAAATGGATTTTTTTAGCCAAGCAAACTTTAGTATTCACAGTGATAGAAAATTTAGCCAAAGTCTCTGATATTATTAGAAATTCTTGATGGAGTAATGTTAAAACATTCATAAAAGTAGCATATAAGATGGTATTGGATAAAATTCCTCTTTTTTTGTGGTACTGTGGATTGAACACGCTTGAGCCTCAGCCTCTCACGTGCTAGGATTATAGGCATGCACCACCATGCCCAGCTTGGATAAAATTCTTTATAGAATAGATAGGATTTTGACTAATAGCACTATAAATTTATATGGGGTTTAACAGTTCACAAAGAACTTTAGGCACCTTCTCTGATGATATACAGTAAGCAGGCCAAGTTTTATCATTTCTGCTGTAGAGATGGGGAAAGTGGGACCCAAGGAACCATGTTATCCTACTAGAAAGTAGGTGTCAGGGTTGGAACTGGCTTCCAACAGGTTTTGACTCCAGATGCTGGGCTATGTCTGCTATTTCTACTGTGTTGTGGTTAATACAACTATAAACCCCTTTGAACTACCTGAGAACTATTAATACATTCATGGGATAAGTGGCTTCTTTAGGGCCAATGTACAGATTATCCAAGAGACACTCAGCCCACCCTGAATCTTCAACAAGTTGGATGTACTTAAACATGAGCCTGTTTTAATTATTTTTATTGAAAGGAAAGAAAATTGGGTGATTATTTCTTTTGTCTGTCCTTGGGAAAGATTAGTTGTGATCCCATTTCAGAGTATGCATTGGATAGCTCAATTTAATAAACGCATGTGAGGTAATTCTGTGTGGTGCACTCTGTGTTTTGATGAACTCCTCCATAGACTTAGTTCTCCTTTGAAATACTAATATGGAGAGTCAGTACACTCAGTTCAAGAGTTCATCTTGTCATCTGTGAAAAGGACAAACTGTAATATGATAAGGTGTAAGGATTATCACAGCTCTGAATTTAACTTTCTGTTCTTAAGAGAACAATTTCTTCCTAAATGAACAAAATAAAACTCATGTTCGCCTGATCTTTAGGACATGCAAAGAGAGCAAGCAAACAATTTGAGTGTATCTCTGTCCCTCCTTGAATAATCCCACCAGTTATCAAATGTTTAGAATAATAAACTTCCTAAAATCTTAAATTCCTTCATCACTGGCCAGCCAACAGTCTACTTTTATATTTGCTTGCTTACTTAATCATTTCATGTTTGCTGAAAATAATAGCTAAACATATTGGGCATTGTTTTAAAATGTGCCTGGGGTTTGTTTTAATTAGATACGGTAAGACATACAGACACAAAACGATGGTCATCAAGGAAGAAATTTATACTCACCGGGCCACATGAGGAGTCAACAGGGTTGGTCAAGAGGCAGAGGGAAGAAAGCATGGCAGCAACCTGGACAGGCGAGGGAAGGCAGGGCCAGCAGGTTCAGGACTGCTGGTGCCAATAGTTTCAATGGGCTCCGGAGCACAGGCGCTGAGTCTAGTAGCCTGGTACCTGGCTCTGGGGTGATTAGCACAGGTGTGTATTGAGCTGCCCTTCATTAAAGCTAAATAAAGGAGATAGTTGGAGGTTATGAGCTTTGTACTGCTTCATTTACATGTAAGACACACCCACTGGTGAGGTGTTTTCTCTCTCTAGGAATTAGCCAACTCTAGAAGGGATAGTTCTTCCCTGACCAGCAAGGCCCCAGGGGCCAGATTATTAAGAATATGGAAAATACACACCTGTAATCCCAGTACTTGGGAGGCTGAGACAGGAGGATCACAGGTTCAAGACCAGCCTCAGCAATTTAGCGAGACTCTCATCAACCTAGGGAAACCCTATTTCAAAACAAAAATAAAAAAAGGCTGGAGTATAGCTGGAGGTGGAATACATCTGGGTTCAATCCCCTGTACCACACATATGCATACACACACACACGCACAAATATAGAAAATAAGACAATTCAACTAATACATGCCTAAAGTTAGTTCTGTTGAGGTAGTAATTTGGGAACAGGGAATATTTATGACTCCACAGTTAGAAATTAATATTGCTGGTCTCACCCCTTATTTAGCAGATGCATTTATGATCTAGAAAAGTAGTACTGATTTAGTTGGGATGAGAAGTAAAAAGATGAATAGGTCACATTCACCACTGTCTTAAGAGCTTACAAAGAGGACAAAAGACACTTATCCTAATACTCACAAATAATGTGATAACCGCTATGAGATGCTGGGCGTGGTGGTGCATGCCTGTGATCCCAGTACTTGGAAAGCTCAGACAGGAGGATAGCAGGTTCAAGGTCAGCCTCAGCAATGTGGCAAGATTCTCAGCAACCTAGCGAGACCCAATTTCAAAATTAAAAAAATATTTAAAAAGAGCTGGAGGTGTCGATTAGAGGTAGAACGTCCCTGGGCTCAGTTCCCAGTACCACCAAAAAAAAAAAAAGCTATGAGATGAGGTTTACCTAAAGAAAGTTATCATCACAGGGATATAAAATGCTGAATCCACATAGGCAGGAATTACGATATATGATAGAGGTGGTGTTCCAGATACAGCAAGAAAAGAATGGACAACAAATCCCTGTGGGATGAGTATTTAGCCATATAAAAAAAAAGAGAGAGAAAGAAATAGAACCCTGCCTCCTACAATGCTTGAGTCTGTGCCAGGAGGATAGAATTCTTAAATATGAAAAGGGCCCTTTAAAAACCTTTGGAAGAAAATATCTTTTAAAAAAGTGTCTATGATCTTGGGGTAGCAAGGTTTTCTTAAATGGGAAGCAAAACCAAAAAAAAACCAAAGTAACCATAAGAAAAGTATCAATGTCAACTTCAGCAAAACTAAAATTACTTTATTCAGAGAAATTTTAAGAATTCCATGGTTTATTAGGACTCCAAGGATTTAAAAAACACCTTTGATGATCTTTCAAGGTTCCCATCAACAGTTCAGTGATAGTTTTAGGATGATGTAAGAAACGTCAGCAGCCGTGGTGGTTTAGTTGGGGTCTAGGATCTCCCCTAATAGAACATAAGCGCCCGTAGGGAGGCTTATCATCTGACTCCTGAGAGAGCACACGGCAGGAAGAAGTGTTTGCGAATAACTTGAGTCAACAAATATGTTTTAACTAGCAGGTTATTGTTTTATTTAGCTATAAACAGCAGTTAAGTTTTAACCTTTTTAAAATAATAAATATGTAAGTCCGTTTCAAGATCTCCTTGCTTTCGGGTATTTATCGCAGCCCTGCATCTAAATGTTGTTTATAGAAATCCTTTCACCACTCTGCATGGAGTTACGGTGGCGCAGGTGACTCTCGTCCCGTTACCTGCCGCACAGGTGGCTTTAGTAGGGGCAGTTCACCGCTGTTCTCCGTCATCTCACACAATTTTGATTGTGTGAGATGATTCACCAGGCTTTGATCTGTTTTGAAATCATGAAATATTAGAAAGAAAAACAGCACTAGTAGCTACAGTGGCATTGGTAGCTCACCTTCTAAAATCTTTAAAGTGAATGGGGGGCTCCTTGGCAAGCAGGAGAGGAAGAGGAGAGGCCTGGGGAGGAGAGGCAGCTGCCCCAGTGCACAGCAGAAGGCCAACTTGCTGCTTCCCCACATCCATCATTGAAGTCCAGGCCTGATTTTTCTAGCCCTAGAATTAAGGTGTTTAACTAGAGCCTTTGGGTTTGTGTCTTTTGTGTAGATTTCAAATTAATCAAGAATTTCATTTTCAAAGATGCGAGCTACATTTCCCCAGCTCGTTCTCAAGCCTACATAAAACTGTAGTCATATGAAATTGCTACTTAGAGCCGGGCGTGGTGGCGCACGCTTGTAATCCCAGTACTTGGGAGGCTGAGACCAGAGGATCCGGGTTCGCGGTTAGCCTCAGCTACTTAGTGAGGCCCTCCGCAACTTAGTGAGACCCTGTTTCAAAATAAAGAATAAAAAATAGGGCTGGGGGTGTAGCCCGGAGTTAAAATGCCCCTGAGTTCAATCCCCAGTACCGAAAAAAAAAAAGAAATTGCTACTTAGTCATAAGTGCCTGTTTTGCCAATTACCAAGACTTAATTCATAGCTAAAATCCTTCTATATTTGCAAATTCTTAAACTTTAGATTTCTCTGTAAAATTGTGTGTATTTGGAGAAATGTTACAATTTTGTTTGTAAGAGTTCCCACTTTAACAGCAAATCTTAAATGCCTCCATATCATTTAGCAATAATGAAACAAAAAGATACTAGGCTAGCATTCTAACTTGCTAATGAGAAAGAAAATAAACTAAATACTTGGTATTTTGGGGGTGAACATGAAATTTTCTGAGATCTCTCAAATCCCCATTTTTAAGTAAGTACCCCTTCTCTGAGGAACCATCTACATGTAAAAATGTCAGCATCTGCTCTGTTACTGAAGTCGCCAGTGGGATAATTTGGGGCAAAAACATTTCAACTCATTAAAATCTTTTTCACAATAGTATCAAAGAAATGCATAGTCATTTCAAAAACTTTCAAAGAACTGGACATATTTTGATAATGTGACGGGGGATGTTGCCTAGGATTTTTATTATTGAGCGAAGAATTTTTCTGAATACAAAGCAATATTGGAACAGATTTTCAACCTGAAATCCTTTCATGACCGAGGATCTAGTAGCTGGCAGGTAACTCACGGTGCAGGTGGTGAGGTCCCGGCCGCCATTCAGATGGGGTCGCTTCTCCATCAGGACTCCGGTGTGACTGGAATGCTGGCTCCTCCCTCTTGGATAGCTGCATTTTCACGGTTGGGGTAGGGAAGAAACAGCGCTGTAAATCACCCGATTTCCTTACCTTTTTCCCCTCAGGGGGTTAAAGACAACATGGCATTTTTTAATGAAAAAAATGTTATATTATGCTGCTTGTTTACTTGGAGGCTTATGTTGATTCATAAGCATTATTATTGTTGTTGTTGTTGTTTTTATTTTGGTGCTGGGATTGAGCCCACGGGTGTTCTACCTCTGAGCTACATCCCCAGCCCTAGGACTCAGCTCATCTTTACTTGCTTGAAGCGAGGAATAGAATAATTTGGAAATACTTATGTTAATGACAAATGACTCTCATAAGGCAATAGAGAAAGGGAACTGTGACTCAGACGTGGGCTCTGATGGGTTGTGCCACACAGCCACACAGGTCACTTGCTCACCATCCTGTCAGTACATGCTTAATATCTTTACTCATTAGAAAAACATGGATGAAAGCTCTCCGTGAGACACACGCCACACCTGTTGGGAGGGTAGCAGTTCTAAAGCCGAGCGCGCCGAGTCCTGGCGAGGATGCGGAGCAGGTGGTAGCTTGAGCTTCGCACATGGAAGTACTGACTGGAACAGCCACCTGGGAGCAGTCTCACAGTTTTTTTCATTTCCTCAGTGTAGCATGTATTAAATAAGCACTTAGGATACAACCCAGGAATATTGTGCCTAGGTATTTACCAAAGAGAAATGTAAATCTGTGTTCTCACAAAACTTGTACATGAATGTTTATGGCAGCTTGATTCATAATCACCAAGAACAGGAACCAATTTAAATGTCCTTCAATGGATGAATGAGATGAAATCTTGATACATCATAAAATGGATGTGTGTATGTGTTTGTGTGTGTGTATGTGTGTGTGTGTGTGTGTGTGTGTGTTAGTTACTGGGGATTGAACTCTGGGGTGTTCTACTACCAAGTTACACCCTTAGCCTGATTTTATTTTTATTTTGAAACGGTCTCACTAAGGTGCTGAGGCTGGTCTCAAACCTGTGATCCTCCTACTTCAGCCTCCCAAGTCCTGAGATTACAAGTGTGTGCCACCATGTCTAGTTATAAAATAGAATAGTAATCAGCAGTGGGAAGGAACAGACTGCTGGTACACACAACCTCATGGGTGAAACTCAGATGTAGTGTGCTGAGTGAAAGGAATCAGACAGAAAGAAAGGCCACTCATTAGGATTCCATTTACAGGGCATTCTGGAAGAGTTGAAACCATAGGGACAGAAAAACAAAACAAAACAAAACAGTGGCCATTAGGGGCTGAGGATGGAGGGGACTGACCGTGAGACTGTTCCATATTTTGATTGTAGGGCAGTTTATAGTGTCTGTTACAAGACTGTACACAATTCTTATCACTTCTTAAACCTAAACAGGAGGAAAATTTCTTGTATGCAAATTCAACCCTCAGTAAACTTGCCTAACAGCCATAAAAACCAGCGCAAGCGTCTCTCCCGCGCGGAGCCTCCAGGCCGCCTGATTCCACAGCTCCTCCCTGCTCCAGGTCCTTCGTCCCCTTCCCTGCCTCGTCAAGCCCTTCACAGGGTGACCAGGAGCTGCTACTTCATCCCTCACCTGTTGCCCTTTGAATTTGAAGAATCAAAATCATTTGACCTTACTTCACAGATCCTGCTTTTCGTTCCTTTCAAATTCTCAGCCATTTTACATTTTGTTATCTTAATTCCTGGGAATATATAAACTTGAAGGATGGATAATTTGCATTAAAGAAAAAAGCTGCGATGATGAAAGGCAGTGTTCACAGGGCTAACTCACGTGCATTTCTCCACAGACAGCAGCGAGTGCCTGGCAGATGACTGTAGTATAATCGCTGGGGGGAGCCTCACTGGTTGGCACCCAGATTCTGCTGCCGTATTATGGCGAAGAGTCTTGGGAATCCTTGGAGATGTGAATAATATCCGCTCGCCCAAGATCCATGCCAAAGTTTTCTGCTATCTGTATGAACTCTGGTATAAACTTGCAAAGGTATGTCCTGCTATGTTACCTTTTATTCATTCATCATTTAATATAAAAACAGTGTTGCAATTAATTACTGATCATATTCTGGAACAAATTAGGCATTTAGACCAAGTATATTTGATTATTAAGGAGTGAATCATAGTAGTTTATAGTTTGAATATTTTATAAATGCTGGGTATTTTATTTAGTTTAATAGTAGAATTTTAGTATAGGATATTAAAAGTAGGGTATATTATTAAAAATAGAAATATTAGTACAGGGTGTTAAAATAGGGTATTAAATAGTTTTGGTCTATTTTTCAAAAGAGTGATACTGGTTTTATTTTGCAAAGTTTGCAAAATGTAGAAAATACAAAGAAACTTTGTACAATAAAGCTAGTATTACTATCTCATAAGAAAACCAATATCAATATGTAGTCCAGTTTCTGTGGATGAAGGCATTTTCCCAAAAGTAGACTCTTAGAGGACATACAATTTTTGATCTGGTTTTTGTTTTGGCACCAAAAATACATTTTTCCTATGCTGTTAAGTCTTTTATTCAAAAACATGATTCATGTTCATATAGTATAACTTATTAAATCATTCCCTTATCATTTGGAGTTCAGGACCTCTCCAGGTGCTAACATTCAAGGAAAATCAACGTCCTCGTTTTGTATTTAACCTAAAACCACGTACAGTAAGCCAGCCACAATTCAAAAGGACAGGAGATCTCACAATAAGAGAAAAGTTTGTAAATATTGTAGGTTTACTCAACTTACAGAGATGTAATTGGAAGCAGTTATTTGGCTGTGGAAGAAAATAGTGAGATATTGTTGCAGTAGGCGGATGTTACCTTTCCTACAATTCTCCTCTCTGTGAACTAGATACGGGATAATCTAGCAATAAGCCTGGATAACCAGTCTTCTCCATCTCCTCCCGTCCTGATCCCACCACTCAGAATGTTTGCATCATGGCTATTTAAGGCAAGTGGATATGTGTTTATTCATTTATTGCAATTTCCTCTTCCTTTCTGAAATTGAGTTTAAAAAACGTAATTGCCCGAGACTGCATGTTTTGAAGACAGGCTGGGTCTTACTAAAGTCACAGCATCCTACATCTCCATAAACAATTCTTCTGGAAAACTGGGGAGTAAATGAAATGTCGAAATGCTCTGCATCTGGACTTGATCTAATCTGGAAACCTCATCTCCTCGGCAGGCGACGACGCTGCCAAATGAGTACAAGGAAGGCAAACTGCAAGCCTACAGGCTGATCTGCGCCATGATGACCAGGCGCCAGGACGTTCTGCCGAACGCCGACTTCCTGGTGCACTTTTACCTGGTGATGCACCTGGGATTAACCAGCGAGGACCAGGTACTCTGTGACTCCTCTGTCATGACTGCTTTAATAAGAGGCTGAGTATCATGCTTTACAGCATCAGGGTTTATGAAAACACACCCCAAATGCTCGATGGCTCAGTAGCTTCAACTCTTACACACAGTAACCACCGTGGTCTTTCAAAGATGTAAGCCAGGTTTCATCACATCCCTGCTCCTTCCCCCACTGACTCACCTTGCACCAACTAAAACCCAATCTCCTACTGTGGCCTATGTGTCGGGTCTCCACCTGTGTTGTCAACCTCAAAATACCAACACCACCACTTTGGGTCTGGGTTCTGCATTAGATATTGTTTGGGGGAAAAGTCTGCTCATGTAAAGACCTTTGGGAACTATTATTGTTTTAGTAGTTGGAATCTTTTTGTGGGAAAACTTTACCCAGAAGTCATGGGTCTTGACATTTCTTGATGAGAAGTTATTTTATTTTCTCCCAAAGAAATTGAAGTTCTGGTTAAATAGGAACAGAAAGACCCAAAGTCCCCGATCTATGGCTTTCTCTTTGTAGACCTGGGTTTAGGAGGGAGTTGTGGCCAGTTCCTGGCCTTCCGCCCTAGGGAAGGCCCTGGGCTCTTCTGAGGGGAAGGAGGAGGGCACGGACGGGACGTGGACTCTTGACTCTGTGGGACTCCGACTGGGCGAGTGATGGCATTGACGTGTGCTTCACAGAGATTGTTCTAGACTCCATTGGAGGAGGGCGGGCTTGAAGATACCGCAGTGGTAGGATAGAGCAAGATTCTGGGTCTGGAGACGGAGATTAATAGGAGTGGTTAAACTAACATAAATTTTTAAAAACCAGTAAGAACTAAGATGGCAGCTTTGGAGACTGGAAAAAAGGAACAGAAGAGAGTTAAGAAATTTTACGGCATTTTGTTTTATCACTAGGTCTTCTTAACCCACGGGAGGTATTGGGTATATGTCAGAATTTACCCTTTAAGTTGCTCATACTTATCAATGAACTTGAATCATTTATTATCTACCAGGTAGCTGTCCTTTCTACATTTCCTTTATTCTTTGTCCTTTCTATATTTCCTTTATTCTTTGATGTATAATGCAGACATACAGACCCTTTTGTACCCTCAGGGTACATTTAAGAAGTCATTCTCTTGATTAGCTTTTTGTTGTTGTTGCTTTAGCATGGCTTGAACTTTCCCAACCCCGGGGTTCTATTTAAAGATTTTTCAGCATATTCTCTGATACATATACTGAGCTTTAATCAGTAAGCTTTTATCTTGAGTCATAACTGTACTGTCCCAATGCGTTGTCTTTGTCCTATCTGCTCTGAAATTTTCAGTGTGTAGAGGACATCTGTATAGTAGGCTGAATTTAGACCCATAGTCCCATTTATTTTCTAAATAAATGTAGAAATAAGGACATGTGGTTACATTGTCTGTACTTCCTGCTTAGATATTTTATAGCCGTCGTGGCAGGTTGAAGCATCTTTTACAGAATGATGCAACTCAGGTTGTGTGGAAGACCCAGGGCTATAAATAGGGAAGAGAATTAACTTGACATACAATAATGAGATCCCTCAGTGTAGGAACCAAGAGAGGAGGGTTCACTTAATAATGCTTTACTTTAAAGGAGTGTTTTGCTAAGATTTTACGAGAAAAAAATTTATTTGGAAATAATAATCAACTATAGAATCTTCTGATTTAATACAAATAAATTCAAGTCAGCGGTAAACACATAGATTTCTTAGAATGTGTTTTCTAGAAAGTTACATAAAATAGGTGTCAGTTTAGAATCACCTTTCTATTTTAAGGGGGTATTGGTATGAAAATGAAGCAATAAAATCAGATGAAATAAGAGTGTATAATAGCATTTAAGAACTTGAAACAGTATGATTTTATGAATTATTTTCAAAAATATTTTATGTGTGGAAAGAGGAGTTTTCAAATTTTATGCTTAAAATCATTTTTACATCTTAATGTATATCATGTTTTCAGTTAAATTTCAGTTAAGACTTAGTGATCTTTTATACTTTATTGTAAAATACATGAATCTTCAATGATGGCCCAGAGCTAGCAGAAATCCTAACATACATATTTCTAAGACAAATGAGGCTATCGTAAACCTCTCTTTTATACTCAGCCTATTGTTTAGCCCACTAGAAGCCAGAGTTTTATGTGGGTTTAATAGAATTGACTGCTTGCTTTAACCTTAACAATTATTGGTATGTATATTAGAAGCCCTGACTTTCTGCCTAACAGCATTACTCTAAATAAACTTTATTCCTTTGCCAGAAGAAAATTACGCAGAAGATCTTCTAATGAAAGAAACTTTTCTCATTTAAGTAAGAACTGTCTCTGGTTAATTAGTTTAACTTTTGGTCCACATGTCTAAATAGATCATGGTGTTGTTTCAGAACTTATATGTACTTCTGGAAACACATGTTATATTCATTATAAAAAGAAAGGAAAGCATTTACTGCAGAGAATACAGTTAAATTCAATTTTTTTTAATTGGCAAACTGCACCTGTGGCTGGCCCCATCTCAGAGCTGTTCCCATCTTGAGAGTTCTCAAAGAGCCTCACTCACATGCAGCCTGGAACTAAAAGGATTAGTTTATGCAGAAGGAACCTTATAAAGAACTTCCTGTGTTTTAAAATAAATAATAGCAATTTAAAAAAAAATTTGACCCCAGTTTGTCTAACAAATAAACCCAACGTGTGTTTTCTCCTTTCGCCTCTGGGTGGCACACTTGCCTGCGCGACTCAGCAGAATGGTTTAAAACTGCTGCAAGGCTGAGGCTGGAACATTATGGTGTGTGTGATATGGTTGTTTTACAAAATACTTTCCTAAGAAATCAAAATTATGTCACTAGTGACCAATAAGGTGTTGAATTACAAATAAGCTCTATCATATTAAAAAATCTTTGAGAACATAATGGTGCTTTAAGTAAGAAGACTTTTTTAAGTTTAAAAACCTATTAGAGCAGGGCATGGTGGCATATACCTGTAATCCTAGGTGTGGGAAGCTGAAACAGGAAGATTGCAGATTTGAAGCCTGCCCCAGCAACTTAGTGAGACCTGTTTCAAAATAAAAAGGGCAGGGGGTGTAGCTTGGAGTTAGAACACCCCTGGGTTCAATCCCCAGTATTACATACACACATAAACACACACACATACCTATTTGTAAAATAGATGTCACACATTGTCCTGTGTTCTGTAACACAATCCTGTAAAGCCATGGCTCCATCTAATACAATAACAAATTCATTATGTCGACAAATTTAGTCATCTCTTTACAAAAGATAATACATATACCAAATAGCCAAAGTTCAAAATGCAGTACATTCCAAAACAGCCATTTTTAATTATTGTTTTAACCAGTTTTAGCTATCCTAAAAAACTTAATAACTTAATAACTAACACAATGACCTTATCAAGTAGTCTGTCCCATGGTGTAAATATAGTATGGGTTTGTGGTTTATGAGTGTGATTGAAAACATGCATTAAATGGCTTTATTTTTTTCTTGACAATGGCTTTTTTGAAAAATTGATCCTGTTTCTGGCTTAGAAAATAATTAGGATCATAAACACTTTAAAAATAACCACAAAGTGTGAAGAAAACTCTGGGTGACTTACAGGGGGCTGCCCAGCCCGCTCCTGAAAGGGTCTCCCAGTCAGCTGCCCCTGCTCGGCTGCCCGTGCCTGGGGGCCGGTGGGAGCAGTTAGAGGGTGTTCATTTCCCCGGTGCCCACAGTGCCAGCCTCTGTCCTGGAGACTGCCTGCCATTGTCCCATTGATCTATGTGTGCGATTCAGTTAGATAAGTATCGTGACCCATTTTATGAATAATGAAGGCTCGAAAAATACCGAGAACTTCTGTGGCATCGATGCCGCACATCAGAAGGCCATTAGAAGTCACACGCAGGCTGGGCTCATTCCACGGGGTGTGCCTATGCATCGACTCACAGCCAACGTGTCGCTGCTGTGGGTTTTGCCTGGGCTCTGACCTGGGTTCTGCCGCTTTGGAACCTGCTTATCAGCGCGCCCCGCCGCGAAAGCTTCCCTCGGACTCCTCAGCTCTCTGCCGTCTTTCCGTTTCTCTTCTAAAGCTGTTCTTGGTCGTTCTTAGTTTTTCCTAATGTTTAAGCAGCTTTTTCACCTCAGTCTTCCTCAAAATATTTTGACATGAAAGGAGCTATGATTTGGATTTATTGAAAACAGCTCCTATTAATTTTGTGATTATTTAAAACATATGGAAAGATCAATATGTGTGAAATGGAAAAGGACAGTTGAGGAAAGGAATTTTATTTTCATGTTCGTAAGAACATATATCAAAGACTGGAAAGTTTTCTTAAAATAAGTAAACTATTTTTTAACAATGACTTACAGATTTAATGTCTTAATGTAATTTGTCTGTTATACATCAAAGTTACATTCTCTTTTAAATGCAAAGCTTACATTAATGTGAAATTATTGTTGCAAATTTGCATATAGAAATTTCGGGAAATGTGGATCTTTGTCATTTTGGTCTATGATGTTGAATTACTATATTTGGTAAGGCACCAGAAAGGCCTGAGGCCGCTCTCAGGTGGAGAAGCGCATATTGTTCTGCCCCGAGGTAACCGAGGTAACCGTCCAGTTACAAATTTGAGCCATCGAAGCATAATTAATTCTCTGATACTGTGTAATACAGTGTGATAAAGTGTAACCTCTTACGTGGGCCTCAGGCCGCCCTGAGCTCGGGCTCGACTTTACCACTGTCTGACCGAGCCATTTGGGTTTGCGGTGCCTTGATTCCTGCCTGGCAGTGCCTCCTTCCGAGGCTGCATGATGTGGAGGAGGTCATACCTATCATGGGCTCCATCTGCATGTGGGCCTGACGCCCCTCCGCGGGCCTGAGCCTGCTCACGAGAAGAGAAGGACCAGCTCTAGTGACCACATGTGTTTCATTTTTCTGACATCTAAGTGTCAGTTTTTTTTCCTTACCCATCTGTTGTCTTACTTGTGAACATAATGATTTGACTAAGTAGTAGGTAGGCATTGTGGGATTTTGGAACATTTGGAGAATCTCCCCACCCCACCCCGGTGCTGTGGGTCAGACATAAGTATGGTCTGTTCTGCCGTACCATGCTCGTGATCCAGAACGCCTCTTGTGTGTCTGCGGACATTGGCTCACACTCCACCTGCTTCTCGCTCCACCGGCGTGCCCCAGACTCCTTGCAGCTGGTCCACATCTGCAGAGGCACCCACATGGCACCTGAAGGCAGACGCGGGGAGAGGGACAGTGGCTCGAGGGAGCTGGGTCCTCCTGTCCTGGAGGTTCTGCTTGGTGCCCGTGTCACTGGAGATAAGAGCAGGCAACTGGGTCTCTGCCAGCGTGGCTGGGTGTTGCTGCTTGCCACCATCATGGGGAATCCTGCTTGGTTCCCAGGACTTCTAGAAATTCTGTGAGCAGCTAACACTGCAGTAAATTATGAAGACAGACGCTTCATAATCTTGGAAAACCGGATTCTGTTGTCCGCAAGCGAGAGCCCTGCTCAGCCAGCTCCTGTTCTACCGGGCGCTGGGCTGGCACGGCCATGTGTGCGTGTTGCTGTTGATGATTCACCTGCGAAATACACTTGGAGCCTTAATTTAATTTACTTACTTTTTTTCTTAATTTTGGCCACTTATATTGTAGCCAACAACATTGAACTGCTTTTAGGAACATTTTACTTTTACTTAACTTCACATTTTAATTAACTTTTTGCCACATCAAGTGTTAAAGAAAACATAATTTTAGGAACCATATATAGAGTG
Organism: Glis glis; assembly: GCA_004027185.1. Lineage (NCBI taxonomy): Eukaryota > Metazoa > Chordata > Mammalia > Rodentia > Gliridae > Glis > Glis glis. The sequence continues at coordinate 21,958 of PVJS01001671.1, forward strand.
GTATTCTATCACAGAAGTCAAAATAGTTCATGAGGTTTTTCTAACGGATGTTACAACCTCCTCTCATGAGGTATATGATGGAATAATATAATAATAAACAGTCGTTTGTAAAAGGATCCCAGGGGGCCCCTGAGTGAGCGTAAGACTCGCAGCGAGCTGTGAGAACAGGGTGCAGGGTGACACTCGTAAATTGGCTCTACCTGACTCTTCTAATAACCCAGACAGCCTGGATCATGCAGTGAGATGTAATCATTGCATCAGCTTCTCCCAGACAAAGGATCATTCTTTGCCGAATATTAAGGCACAGAGCTGGAACCGTCTATGCTAGATACATAAAAATTTCTTAACTATATTTAAGGCTACACAGAAATGAGTAATTCATTCCAGAGAAAGATGGCAAATGGCGGGCCTTGTTTATATCATATCAAGGAAATAATTTTACTACCTGTTTCTAAAGTGCATATTTTTCTACAGCAGGTGATTTTACCAAGGTTTTAACTTATAGGATTTTAATTCAATGCTAGTAGGATAAAGTACATATTTATGAACTTAAAGATTGAACTGATATTCGGTAAATAGCAATCTTTTTTTGCACGCGCACTCGTGTGTGTATGTGTGTGTGTGTGTGTGTGTGTGTGTGTGTGTGTGTGTTAGTTACTGGGGATTGAACCCAGGGTTGTTCTACCTCTGATCTACACCCCTAGCCCTATTTTATTTTCTATTTTGGGAACAGGGCCTCACTAAGTTGCTGAGACTGGTCTTGAACCTGCCATCCTCCTGTCTCAGCCTCCCAAGTACTGGGATTACAAGCGTGTGCCACCATGCCCGGCAATAATATATCTTTTGAGACTTCAGGATATAATATGACTTCAAAATGTTCAGTATATGAGCTCTATGTGTGGTACATCTCATGGGGAACCACATGTCCTCAGAGCTAGACTCAGCTTTGTCACTCTCTGGTCATGGAGTCCCCACCTGGCCACAGGTGTTAAGAAGAGTTGGACTAGAGGGCCTCTAGGGCCCTTGAGCATTCTTGGATCCTCTGATTTATTTTTAGGCATTTTATCATGCCTAAATTTGGTGTAAGGTCTGATAATCTTTTCATGCTAAACATTTTCCCCAACCGTGGTAAAGACCTAGTCTGGTTCTGTGGGTGTGAGACACATAAACAAATATCCGAAATATCCATCACCTGGTGGAAGGAACCAAGCAGGCGACAAGCGTGTTATGAAAACTGGATGGTGGTGAACACCCTTCTCGCCTCGTTGGGTTGAAAGCAGCTCCCAGAACAGCTGGGATTTAGCTGGACTTCCAAGCCTGCAGGGGATTTGAGTTGGACAAGAAGCAAGATGGCATTTCGCATGTCGAAGACACAGAACTTCTCAGAGCATGTTCAAGGAGCTGTGACTAGAGTTGCTTTGATGTAGCTCCAGGTATGCGCACAGAAATAATCTGCAACCTGCAACGTGAGCCCAGGCGGCAGTGGAGAGCCTGATTCAGGGGAGTCTCATCCGTGGACGATGGGGAGCCCGGGCAGCAGTGGAGAGCCTTGATTCAGGGGAGTCTCCGTCCCATGGACGATGGGGAGTCCAGGCAGCAGTGGAGAGCCTTGATTCAGGGGAGTCTCCGTCCCGTGGACGATGGGGAGTCCAGGTGGCAGTGGAGAGCCTTGATTCAGGGGAGTCTCATCCGTGGACGATGGGGAGCCCAGGCGGCAGTGGAGAGCCTTGATTCAGGGGAGTCTCCGTCCCGTGGACGATGGGGAGCCCGGGCAGCAGTGGAGAGCCTTGATTCAGGGGAGTCTCCGTCTGTGGACGATGGGGAGCCCAGGCGGCAGTGGAGAGCCTTGATTCAGGGGAGTCTCCATCCGTGGACGATGGGGAGCTCTTAAAGGTTTTTGAGCCCCACACTCAACATGACCACAAAGCACTTTGGGAACCTTAAGCCGTAGTGGTTATGTGGGGTGGATTTTAGTCGTGAGAGAATGGTTACAGCAAGAACAGAAAGGGAATTGTCGTAATAGCCCTGGGGCAGGTTAATGAGGGCCAACAAGGACTGAGACACAGATGGCGTTTGTAGATGTATTTCTATGTGTGTATATATGTATGTGCGTGTGGGTATTCATCGATATGTTTCATGTAGTTCATGCATATGTTTGTGTGTGTGTGTGTGTGTGTGTGTGTGTGCGTGTGTGTGTGTGTGTGTAAAATATCTTGTGCAGGTGTGATCTGGTGCAGAGTAGAAAGTGTTCTCAGAAGGTAGAGCCTCCTGGGATTATCAGCATCGTCTCTCAAAGCCATGCTGCGTGCACACAGGCAAGAAGAGGAATGAGAAGAGAAAGCCATGGGCACTGCAGGGTGGAAGTGACTCAGAGGCCACCTTGGGCATCTTGGCACCAGGCAGGCGGCGCACACAGGTGCGTCAGAGGATACTCCAAGGGGTGTCCCCAAAGGATCCTTGCCTGTTAGGAATTATAAATGTGTGTGAAAGATTTCCAGGGATATTTTCTCTTTACTTAGGAGAACATATTTTCTAACCCTTTTGGAATTCAAACAGTTGGTGTACAAACTGTAAATTTATTTACAGTTATTAAAATAGAATTTCTAAAGGCCTCTGTTGTTTAATGCTTTTATTAGCCAATTTTGTTACTGTTTCCTAAAGTAATTTGACACTTAAAGACAAGCTTTATTTTTCTAAAAATATAATTTTATTAACTTAAATTTACTTGCTAAGCTGGGTGTGGTGGTACACGCCTGTAATCCCAGTACTTGGGAGGCTGAGACAGGAGGATCATAGGTTCAAAGCCAGCCTCAGCAACTTAGCGAGGCCCTGTTTCAAGATCAAAAATAAAAAGGGCTGTGTTTAGCTGGGTGTAGTGGTACACACCTGTGATCCCAGTACTTGAAAGGTTGAGACAGGAGGATCCCAGATTGGAGGCCAGCCTCAGCAACTTAGTGAGACCTTGTTTCAGAATAAAAAATGAAAAGGGGCTGGTGGTGTAGCTCGGAGTTAGAATGCCTCTGGGTTCAATCCCTAGTACCAAAATAAAATAAAATAAATAAGTAAACTTACTTGTTGCAAGTTACTGAGATTTTATTGAATCAAAGGATTTACTGCAACAATATACAAAACAAAAGTTTAACTTAGATTTGATGAAAGAATAATATTTACAAGGATAGGTGGTATATGTCAACTCTCTCTTGATGTGTTATTAATAATGATTCTTATTATGGGCTCATTGTACCAAATTCGGAGTGATAAAATATAGAGGCTATTATATAATTACTGTTAATATCATCTGAGAACATCCAGAGGCTGCTTCGTTCCCTGTAAGGTTTCATGGGAATGTTCGAGTCACAGGTTAGTCAAGCTTGTCAAAGACAAATTTATCATAACTTCATGTCGCTACCAATGGTCATGGAGACATCAGATGGATGGCTGCACCATCACAGTAAACGGGGTGGGTTTTTCTTTTCTTTTATGGCTGTAAAACCAATAATTATTTTCATTAAGCTACAGACCAAGCCCACCTACCCCTCAGCGAGGGAAGTAGGACTATGTAGACGGTAACAGACGGCGGAGGTTTCGGTTATGAGGGTTAACACGTGTGCGGTGAACTTGTTTCCCAGCTTTAGAGGAGGTAAGCCGATAGCATGGGAGACTGATCCCGAAAGGAAGGGGTCTACCTGAGAGGCCCTCGACTGGGGTGTTGATTTCCCTTGCTGGATTTAAAGGCGTACAGACTTCCTTTCAAATAAATGCTACCAGTGAAGAATATGAATTATATATGTTTAGCCACAAATCTTCTATATGTCCAATAAGACATGCTATGTAAAATAAAGCACAAAAATGCAATAGAATAGCAATGTGTGGAGAAGTGAAAGATTGCTCTGACTGAGCTGTGAGCACACGGTGCAGTGTGGAAGCTGTCTGCGCGCTTCAGGAGGCAGTGTGCGGCCCGGCCTCCCCCAAGGCCCAAGTCACCTGGCCCCAGATCACTGGAGTGTGCCTGGTCTTTCTCCAGACAGAGCAGGCGCTCAGTAAATGTGTTGATCGATGGAAAATGGAAGAAAAAAAGAGGAGATCCACACGGCATCGGGGGAAGAATGGGTGACCAGAGCCATTGAGCCAAAGAGATCTTGGCCCCAAATCTCAGTTTCAAAGCAGGCATTTCTACTGGGTGAGCTGGACAGCTCTCTTCACCTAGTGCAGTGACTGGCGACAGAGGGATTTTGCCCCCCATGGGTCATTTGGTAATGTCTGCAGACATTTTTGGCTATCACAGCGGGGAGAAGGGGGTCACTGGCATCTAATCCATAGAGACCGGGGACGTTAACCTTCCGCAATGCACAGGACTCACGAAGGACTTATGATCCAGAATGTCAACCGCATCGAGGTGCAGAAACCTTGTCCGGAAGAGCACCTGGGCAGGTGACACTAGGCTGGGAGAAGAGCTGGGGCTTTGTAAGTTAGATGACAGAACTCGGGAATCTGAAGTGTAAAAAGCCACCTCTCTTAATTTAATCAAGGAAATTAAAGTATGCAAGAGTTTTCCCGGGGAAATTAAGAGAGGCACATATTTTAGGTTGAATGATGGGAAAATTGCCAATATTTGAATGTTCTTCCAGAAGGAGGGGTATGATTCGTATAATTAAACCTATTAAATTCTGCATTGATGTAAAAAAATCAGCTTAAAAAAGTAAAACATGGATTGATCTGATTAACTCAAGTTAACATGAAGGGGACCTGAGATGGATTTTGTCTGGAACCTCGCTCTGATGTGTTTGTGGTCCCACAAAGTCCAAGGCGCTGTGTGAGTCTCCACCTGTGCACAGCCCGGGCCGCTGCGAGGAGGGGTGGCCGGGAGGACGGCTGGCACGGAGGAGAGCGGGCACATGGACACAGCTGGTTGCTTCTTCTCATGTCTGAGGAGGTGGTGGGGAGAGAGGAGGCTGTCTCACCTCCAGAGCTGAGGCTCAAGGTGGATTCCAGCTCACCATCAGGCGGCACTTTGTAGCAGTTTCCTGCTCAAATATGCCAGATGATTGATCCTGTGTGGTAAGACTCCCCAACTCTGCAGTGCTCACCCACAGCTGTCTCCAGAAAGGGCGCCATCCCTTCTAGAACTTACGCCTTCGCCTCCCACGTAAGCGGCCTCATCCTCACGTGGGTCAGTGCCCACGTGGCCTTTCAGGCTCGAGCTGTGTGGTCATGCAATGGTTCTCAGTGGCTCCCTCCGTCCAGGTCCTGGGGAGGTAAGGACAGTGGACTGTCTGGAGACACTGCCACATTCGATGCTTGGGGTGTAGCGCATCATCCTGCAAGGTCATCTTTTCTCACTTGTAATTCTATGAAGATTTTAAGAAATTTCAGTTTTCTCTCTAGGCAAAGAGCCAGAGGGAGGGTCTGGAGGCGTCTCAGGTACTGAGGTTGTACTTCGCGAAGGGAAGCGGGTACTCTAACTCCCATTAGGAGAGTTTTGAACATAGAGATTTTAAATCTCGACTGCGGTTTGTAATCCATAAAGGATAGGTTTGGATACAAGGAACTAACGTCAAGAAAAGCATTTTAAATTGCAGGTTTTGTTTCTGTGAGAAAGTGCTCTCCTCGTGGGGAATAATCTCTTTTTGTTTGTTGATTTCTTTTTAATACATAACAATAAGTGGTGTTGCAGATTGTTCAGCTATTAATGCTATTTACTGGAACATATTTTAGAGAGAACATTGTTTTCTAAAGAAACAATAAACGACAGTTTTCCTTTTGTTCTCTTGTGGAAAAATATTCTCGGGTAGGTATTTGTGGGCTAGGGACGTTACAGTGAAATACTTACCATTTTTCCTGTACAATATTTCAACTGTCTGTGTTCCCTGTGTGCAGCATGGTCTTGTTGTTAAGACACAGTGCCTTGTGGCACCCAGTTGCTTCCCTTCCTGGTCCCCATGGCATACCGGCTGTCCCCACCCAGGAGCCCTGTGCTGGCCAGGCTCACTCAGCCATGGGTGTCTGTCCCCTGGCCTTGAGGTCATTGTGGGAAGGCAGGGCCACAGTTCATTCTGTCTCTGACCCTCACAGTGGCTGACGTGCTACCTTCAACTCAGTACTTGAGATATTTGTCAACTTATTAAAGTGTGTTTGTATGAAATAACCAGGAGAACTTGGTTTTCATCTTAGATTTTTTTTTTTTTGTAGTACTGGGGATTGAATCCAGGGGCATTCTACCTCTGAGCTACACCCCCAGCCCTTTTTTTTATTCTTTATTTTGAAACAGGGTCCCACTAAGTTGTAGAGGGCCTCACTAAGTAGGTGAGGATGGCCGCGAACCCGGATCCTCCAGTCTCAGCCTCCCAAGTACTGGGATTACAAGCGTGTGCCACCATGCCTGGCTTTAGATTTTTTTTTAATGAGTGGGTTTGTGTGTGTGTGTGTGTGTGTGTATGTGTGTGTGTGTGTGTGTTACTGAGGATTGAACCCAGAGGCATTCTACCTCTTAGCTATACCCCCAGCCCTATTTTATTTTTTATTTTGAAACAGGGTCTCACTAAGCTGCAGGGCCTCACTAAATAGCTGAGGCTGACCTTGAACCTGCAGTCCTCCTGTCTCAGCCTCCCAAGTACTGGGATTAAAGGCATGCACCACCACATTTGACTTACTGAGTGGATTTTAAATGAAATTTTCAACTATTTTTAAAGTGGTCCTGGGAAATTAATATTTTAATAACACGATAATAAGTATATAATTTCGTAAAAGGAATAAAGTTGAGGCTTTGACATTTACAAAATGCTTGCAGACATAACCTCCCTTGCCGTGGTCAGAGCACAGTGGGTGTGTTGCATTTTTGTTCCCATTTCACAGATGGGGAATTGCAGTTCCAAAGGTAAAGTGGATGTCAAGGATCAGAGAGCAAGTTGGGGATGGAAGCCAGGGTCGTTCTACCTCAGAGCTACACCCCCAGCCCTATTTTCTTTTTTATTTTGAAACAGGGTCTCACTAAGTTGCTGAGGGCCTCCCTAAGTTGCTGCGCCTGACCTTGGACCGTCAATCCTCCTGTCTCAGCCTCCCAAGTACTGGGATTACAGGTGTGCGCCACCACGCCTGGCTGGCATCTTATCTTTAAAACCCTCCTCTTCCTACTTCCTTATTTCCTTGGACATCTGCCTTAAAGTACCTTGCTTAAAGAAGAAAACAGACTACTGCCTAAGCTTGGGAAATGAATTCATCATACGTAAATTAAAAACCAAAAGGTAAAGCAGGTTCTCCTAGAATTTGAAGCCATGAGCCATTTGTCAGGCTGCAGAGGTCGAAGGAGTAGTCCAGATGGCCCCCTCACTCCTTCCTGCCATGGTGGGATGCTCGCGGAATAAGCTTTTCCTCCTAAGATGGGCAAGGCAGGGGAAGCGCAGATTCCTGGGTATTGCTGCTATGTTAGTGGATCAGGCCCAACGTTGCTCCAGAGAACGAGATGATATAGCTGGCTTCTTTTGGGATTTTCTCTCAAATTTCAGCCATTCATTCTTGAGAGCTCTTTGTTCAAATGAAAATTACAATAAATGATTAAATAAATAGTTATGATCTGTTGCCCAAGCAGAAACTAAAAATGTTCGCTCTGTGCCTGCTCTGCATGACTCACCTGGGCCTCCAGCCCCATCCCCGGGACGGCCTCTAGATCCCCGTAATTGGATGACCATGGAGTTGGCCTCGATTTTTTTTGTTTACAGAACCCCCACATGTTGGCAGCTTTAATATTGCTGCTATATGCAGATAGAATCATTTCATTTATAGGAAAACGAGCTAGAGGGCCTGCATTTTGTGTTATCTTAGGATGAAAAAAGTTAAGTAGTAAACATATTCTAAAGCGTATTTCTTCTAAGGTGAGGACACACCAGAAGGAGTGGAAAGTTCTAGCAGAAGTCGTTTTTTCTCTTTAGCTGCTCTTGGGCAAAACCCAGTGCCACGAGGAGGCCCATTCCCATCCAAACCCGAGAGCCAGATTTCTGACTTCAGCGCCTGAGGAGGAAGCATGTTTAAATGCAGGGGACACTGGTGTCTGACGGCATCTAAAGCCCCAAGTCTTAGCAGAGTGGAGGCCACAGTTACACGAGCGCAGCCGCCTCCCCTGGTGTGTGTTCTCTAGGGGAAAATAGGAACCTTGATTTCTTGCTGGAATTCTGGTAAATTTATTGTTTTTCTCCCTGACATTAGATTCTTCTCTTGCACTCCCTCTCACTGCCCTGTGCCACTCGCGCACGTGCACGTGCGCACACACACACACACGTGCGCGTGCGTGCACGCGCACTCACATTCTCTCTGGCGGTTTCCTAAGGATGCTTTGGTGGGAGGCCAGTTTTTCTTTTAAAGATATAACAAGCCAGTTCCTTCATGGAATAGTATTTCCTTGAGAGCAGGCAGGATTTAAGCTTCAGGACTTCCCAACTTCACTTAGAAGTGTAGCTTACAAATTATTTGCATTTTTAAAACGAGTATTAGGTACAGCAAATGAGATGAAAGAAGAGTTCACACTTCAGAGCTGAGTAACGTCCTCAGCATGGCCCGGCGCGGGGGTGACGCCCTGTTGAGGAACCTCAAGTGGTGCTTCGGGGATCCTGAATTAACACAGAAAGAGCAACACGCTTGGGGTTGTGTCTAAACCTCACCAACTGCCATGTCTGGCCTTGACTGATCTGTCTGTAAAACCAAAAGATGGAATGATGATCTCTTGGGTCTTTTCTAAGTTTTCGTGGTTGCAGGGGAACAAATTAAGTACCTCACTGCCCAAACGCAGTCGGGATGGGTTTACCGACTACACTTTCTCCTTTGCTCTCGGGCCGCAGGGCGGCCATTGGGCAGTCACAACGGCATTGAAATGAGGCGGTTATGCTGCCTGGCCTCATTGGCCATGTTGGTGAAAACGTCGCCACCCCGTGGCCAGAGCGTCAGCGCCAGCTCTGCTAAACCTGCGGTTGCATTCAACGAGTTCTTTTAATGTTCTAAGAATATGTTTCTAAGTGATCCGTTCCTGAGACAGGATGGGCAGTACCTGGGAGTAGTCTAGCTGCCTCTTGTTAGTGCTTGTATTCATTGTGTGTGTGCAGTTTTGTCAGTTCCCACCATCATGACGCTGCTTACACGATTGTGCACTGTAATGCCTTTTTTCATACTGGGGATTGAACCCGGCAGCATTCTACCTCTGAGCTACACACCCAGCCCTTTTAACCTGTTTTTTTTTTTTTAATTTTGAAACAGGGTCTCACTAAGTTACTGAGGGTCTTGCTAAGTTGCTGTGGCTGGCCTTCAACCTGCAATTCTCCTGTCTCAGCTTCCCAAGTACTGCGCCATCACACTCAGCTTGGATACATCTTAACCATCCTGTTATTGTGGTGACAGTGGCCCTCTATTTCTGCATCTGCTAGAGGACATTATAAAGCTGTGGAAGCAGGAGGTGCAGGAGACAAGAAGGGAGACTTGAGTGTGTTTAGTCTCTTCTGAAATGAGTGCTCGGCTGGCCATGGTGGCGCACGCTTGTAATCCCAGTACTTGGGAGGCAGAGACTGGAGGATCCAGGTTCGCGGCCAGCCTCAGCTACTTAGTGAGGCCCTCCGCAACTTAGTGAGACCGTGTTTCAAAATAAAGAATAAAAACTAGGGCTGGGGGTGTAGTCCAGAGGTAGAATGCCCCTGGGTTCAATCCCGGTACCACCAAAAAAAAAAAGAAAGAATGAAATGAGCAGCTGGTTATTCCAGAAAGAGCAGATTTGGGTGCCCTCCCGCTTCCCCAGCCCCCAGCTCCTGAGACTTCCCCGCAATGTAGGTGCCGTTCTGCGTAGCCTTGTTCCTCCACTCTGGCCGCTGGGTCAGGCCTTGCATTGGCCTGCTGCATCTTTGTCTAGTGTTCATAGGCTGACGTAGCTACACGAGTCCCTCCCGCAACCGTCCCTTGCCGGCAGCAACCTGTGCAGGCCCTAATTTGCTCAAGTCTCGTTGCAAGAATTTAATAACACTCTCGAGCATCTGCATCAACCTCATTAAGCCAGCCTGCTGTACAAACTGTCATGTTGTGGATTTTGACACTTTATCAGGGTCACAACTAAGACAGTCATTACATAGGCAGGCCACAGCGTCTTCAAGGTGCTGTCTGTGCAGCTGGTAAATCGTTTCTTTCCATGACCCTCCCACAGTTTCCCCATCTTATGGAATTATAAATGTGCCAGAATTTCCTAATAGGTTTGCCATCTTCCGGTTAGTCTCCCAGTGGACTGTGAGACGCCCATTGGAGGCAGCACACGGGAAAGACAGCAGCCACTCGTGATCCGAGGGCGGCAAGCAGGGCCTTATGTGCCCTGCTTCATGTGGATGAGGCCTTGGGGCTCGGTAACGACTCAGTTCGTGGGATGGAGGCTCCGACCTCAGGGCACCTCTGCACACTCTTGTGGAAAGAACAAAGTCGCCACTCTCCAAAAGTGCTTTGAATAAGGTTGCTCTGGGTTTGGATGCTGTGTCATGGTCTCTGGCTTTCTTCCCATCAAAGAAATAGCAGGCATTTCCACTTGAAGCTGCCACTTTCTACCCAAGATCAAGAACAGCACAGGATGTCTGTTCTTCCACTTCATTTCAGTGTACTGTAAATAGATTCTGGCCAGGGCAGGTAGATAAGAAATGAAATAAAAGGTATCCAGACAAGAAAGGAAAAGGAAAGGTATCCATATTTACAGATGATTTGATCTTGGATTTGGAAAACCCTAGGGAGTATACACATGTTAAGCATGCTCTCACACGCACGTAAATTATTACAACCAATTCTGTAAGGTTTCAGGATACAAGATCACTATACAAAAATCAGCTGTACTTCTAAGCACCAGCAACAGGCAATTTGAAAATGAAATTAATTCCAATTTAGAATAAAAACATCAAAAAGAATAAAGTACTTAGGAATAAATTTATCCAAGTAGATGCAAAATGTGTACACTACAAACCATAAATGTTGCTTTAAAAATTTTAAAACTGTCTAAATAAATGGAAAAATATCCTATATTCCTAGTTTGGAAAACTTAAGATTGATAGTACTCCCAAAACTAATCTATAGATTCAATACAGTCCCTATAAAAAAATCCCAATAGCTTTTTTGCAGAAATAGAAAAGCTGATCCTACAATTTATATGGGATTGCAGTAAATCCTGAATAACCAGAATAATCTTGAAAAAGAAGAACAAATAGAACTGATAGTTTTTTGTTTGAAAACTTTACTGCAAAGCTGTATTATTCAAAACAGTAGGGTATTAGTAAAAAGTTAGACTTATAGATCAATATAGTATTGTGAGTCTAGAAATAAATCCATATATCTATGGTCAACTGATTGTTGATGAAGGTGCACAGAGACTATTGAAAGAATAGTCTCTTCAAGTGGTTCTAGAACAACTGTATATCTACAAAAAGATGAAAGTAGACCCCTTCCTCACTCCATATACAAAATTTAACTCAAAATGGATTGCAGACTTAAATGTAAGGGCTAAAATTATAGCACTCTTAGAAAAGAAAGGAGAAAATCATTACAATCTTGGATTTGACAATAGAGTCTTAGATATGACACCAAAACCACAAGCAATAAAAGAAAAATTAATTAAAATTAATCAAATTTGAAATCTTTTGTGCATTACACTATCAAGCAAGTGAAAAGGTAGTTTATATAATGGTAGAAAATATTTTCAAATCATATATCTGATAAAGGTCTAATGCCCAGAATATATAAATAAATCTCAACAACAAAAAGATGAACAGTTCAAATATAAAATGAATGAAGGATTTAAAGAGGCTTAAATCTCTCCAAAGAAAATATCAAAATGGTTAACAAGCCTATGAAAAGATGCTCAACATCTTTAGGGTCAGGGAAATGTCAATCAAAACCACAAGATACCACATCACACTCATAAGGACGACCATAATAATTTTTAAAGTGAAAATAATAAATGTGGAGGAGGAAGTGAATCCATGTACTTGCCTGGTAGTAATATAGAATAGAGCTGCTGTGGAAAAGTTTGACAGTTCCTCAAAATTTAAATGTTCAATTTATAGAACCAGCAATTTCATTACTAGATATGTACCCCAAGGTATTGACAACAGATATTCAAAAGAAAACTTGTACACAAACCTTCCTCGCAGCATGATTCACAATCACCAAGGTGGAAACAAATGTCCAACTGATAAAAAGATAAAATATGGACTATCAATCCAGTGGCATATTATCCAGTTATAAGAAAGGAATTAAGTATCACTACATGCTACAACATGGATGAACCTTGAAAACATTATGTTACCCGATTGAAGCCAGATATAAAACTCTACATACTGTGTGAGCCCATATTCTGAAATGCCCAGGGCAGGCAAATCTGTAGAGATAAGATGATAGATTAGTAGTTGCCAGGTACTGGGTAGAGGGGAGTGGCTGCTAATGGAGACAGGGTTTCATTTGGGGGCAATGAAAATGTTCTCAGATTAGATAGTGGTGATAGCTGCACAATTCTGTGACTATACTAAAAGCTATTTTGTACATTTTATAGGGAAGATTTTATTATATGCACATTACATCTCAGTAAAGTTATTACAAACAGCAAAAAGAAGCAGTTAAGACAGCTTGGTAACTCATCAACTCCAATATAAAAGTCATATACAATGTTTCAAATTAATCTATGTTATCAATCTTATCTATTACCCACTTTTCATGAAGCAGGATAGTCAGTTTTTTTGCGTGGGGGGGGTAGGTACTAAGGATTGAACCTAGGGGCATTCTATATCCGAGATACACCCCTGGCCCTTTTTATTTTGAAACAGAGTCTTGCTAAGTTGCTGAGGGTCTCATTAAGTTGCTGAAGCTGGCCTGGAACCTGTGATCTTCCTGTCTCAACCTCCCAAGGACTGGGATTACAGGTGTGCACCACCAGGCCCAGCTATTCAGTCTTCATCGTTTAAGGCCAGCAGGGATTTTCTTCACAGATGAGGGATTAGTTGTAAAGCAGTCATAAAAATACTCAGAGCTTTTCTTTGGGGCTTTTGTGCCGTATGTCTGCTTGCTGTCACTCCCGATGCCCTGGTGCTGGTACCGTACAGTCATCGAGCCGCTCCCGTGGACAGGAGAAGCATGCTCCACGCCTCCCGCCCCCTTTCTCCTTGGCACACGGCTCGGCTCCCAGTACACTGAGCATCTTCTCCATGCGATTCTCATGGCCAGAAGCACGAGGTGACTTTGAGTCTCAGCTGCAGAACCCAATTACTCTGCCCTGTAATTATATGTATAACATTTCTCAGGGCCTTGGTAACATAGTTACACCCAAAGGAGTCACATTTCGTCCTGCACTTGTAAAAAAATCTCCATTTTTTTCCCTAAACAGATTGTCCTATACCTGGCCATTTTAGCGAATAATATATAGCACATATTATTTGGCACAAATCTCAAAAGTAATTCGCAGCTTTGTCCTGCTATCTTTTTGTTCCCGGCCACTTTTCTGGAAGTGTGATTAATACTGGTGCTATGCATGTTCTCCTGTGCTTCTTTTTAAGGGCCATAATGACAAAGACTTTTTTTTTTGTCACCAGAGGCCAGGTCACAGCTTGCAGTCTATAAAGGATGTTTTTGCAAAGGCCCTCTAGCAGAAAGGACTGGGCCTTGGGATTTGAAGCCTCTTTAGATCTGTTCTTCTGGTAACTAAAACCCTCCCTTTACTCAGCATTTCTGAGCATTGCCAATCAGGCAATAACTGATATTTGCAAATAGCTGCCTTTAATTGTTAAAGAAACTTTAGTGTCAGGTGTAGTGGTGCACACCTATAATCCCGGGACTTGGTAGGCTGAGAGGAGGATTGCGGGTTCAAGGCCAGCCTCAGCAATTTAGTGAGACTCTCAGCAACTTAGCAAGAACCTGTTTCAAAATAAACAATAAAAAAAGGGCTGGGGGTGTAGCTCAGAGGTAGAATGTCCCTGGGTTCAATCACTACTACCAAAAAAATTAAATTATGTCCAGGTTTAGTGTCAAAAGTGTTCCTCTGTATTCAAATATTTTTTTGCAATTAATTGTGTATGTGTGGAGCAAGTCATACCTTTTTATTAACCATACTACTGGGATGAGCTGATCCCAACACACACACACACACACACACACACACACACACACACACACACTTACTTTACCAAATAAAAGAGCTTCTTAAAGAATTTTCTAGCTAAAAGACAGGCATCTTCCATGAGAAGTAGCAACGAAGTCATCTAACTGTGTAGTGTTGTAGTTTTCTTAAAGTAAAAAATTCAGTGAGGTGCTGAATGATTTTTGCACATGCTGATTTTCTTTCTTGGTGGTTCTGTTTGGCCCGTGGAGGGACAGAGGGACTTTGGTGGAATACCGGGCTCTGTTTGCTCTTGAGACACGGGCACAAGTCCGCTAAGGAAAGACAGGGAGACAGATGGCCGGCTATTGTGTTACAGCCATCATCTGCTGGGCCGTGAGCAAATATTAAGTGAATAATATATATGTAATTGGTGTGAAAGTACAGTTGCAACATTTCTAATATGGTTTGAAGGATGGCTACTTCTTCAACATTTCTATTTCATAGAATGCCATATTGAAATGTTTTTATTTATAGAGTTAATCCATTTTAAACTGCTTTAAAGTGAACATTTTCCCCCATTTTTTGACACCACTGTGCAATATTTTGAATTGAAATGGCCCGTAATGGCCTTTTTTTATTTTCCATAACAACACGAACACTAAATTATAGCTGTGCAATTATGTAAACAATGGAAATGCTTCCAGAATGAATCCCTCCTTTTAAATTTTCATTTTGTGTAATTGTTGGAAGGTTTGGAGCCATAATAAACAAAATTATTTTACACATTTATCGTTCTAAAGGTCAATTATAAGAGAACTAAAGAAACAACACTATGCAAAATGAATAAACCAATTTCTGTTGCCATCGCCATATGCTTTTCTTATCACTGATGGTTTTTCCAGTTTCTGTGTACACAGCGTTCAATTAAAGCGATTCATTTACGGGGCTGAACGCGGTTTGTGTTTATAGAACTGTGCTTCGGAGGAGAGGAAACTGCACGCCTCTATTTGAATTACCTGATTTTTGCAAGTTCAGTGATAAGAGACAGATGTTCTCACCAGTCACTTTCTCATAAACCCGAATCTTTTGATAAGCTGCAAATTCACAATCCTCATCCGACAATCTAGCCTTTCCCACTCAATATGTAGCGCGCACATGGACTTTTCACCAAAACAAGAGAAAAAGACTAGCTTGGCGGCCCGTTCACCACGCTGCAACATTTTGCAGGGGTTATTTTCTTTGAACAAAAAGCATTTGGAGGAGTTTTGTCTGTGCTGCGTACTCGTCAACTTTAAAGAATAAACTTAATTCCCATTTTAGACCCCATTTACGTTGAGCCTATTGTTTAGTTTATTTAGTCTGTTGAGAGTGTGGAAAAGAAACTAATCCTTGCTACCAGAATCACTTGTTTAGGCTTAGTTCCAGAATCCCTCAAGAACAAAGCCTAGAAAATCCAAAATGATCATTTTCCTGTTTTTCTTCCCTTACTTGCCTGATAAGTTATATACACTGTGCCTAATTACTGTAACACTTTATTAAGAATGTTGTTGTGGTCACTAATTTGTAGAGCTTTCTATTTCTGGGATAGCATGTGATTTGAGAGTCTTGTTTGTGCCACCTTTGAAATATTTTTAAATACTTTGGGCAGATCAGAAAAATAATTATTTTACTGAATTATACAAACTCAACCTATAAAATAGATTCTACAGAGTAAAACCCTTCAGTCCTTTGTCTGTGAAAAACATTGTTTTTTTTTCTCACAACCCTATTTACTTGTGTATGGCCCTTTTCAGTTTACAAAAGCACTGGATGCTAGTCTTTGAGGAGGTCATCCATTTCACGTAGGAGAGACATGATGCTCCGGGCGTGACATGATCTGCCCATGGCCTTGCACACAAGTCTTTGAACCCAGGTCTTGTGGCCCCAGTTCTAGAGTTCTTTTTACCAGGGCAGAGTGAATTTTTGGAAATATAAAAGCTACATGTCTGCTTCTTTCCCTTATCCACATTGAAACGGAACAACTCAAAGATTCCATTTGTGATAACATTTTAAAGTAGGAATGACCGTGTGGTACTCCAAAGAGAGCGGCTGCGTGTTCCAGTAGAGGAACATCTGCAAAGGGCTTCACGCATTTCTAACTCCCAGCAGGATGCGCTTCCATGAGTGGCCACTGCCTCCAGGCTAGCTGGCGTGGGGACCCCGACAGTACACGCCTCCCTTTTAGCCAGAAGAGCCCATCTCCAACCTCTGACAAATAGTGATCATTTTAGCAAAAACTCAGTACCATTGATGTGCTGTCATTATAGTGACTTAAGGGGTATTTTCTGTTTACGCCAAGGATACTGACTTCCCAGATTCATCTTATTTAAGTTCAGAAAAAGAGAGTCACTTAGAAAACCCTACTAGGCAAATCATGCTCACTGTGGAGGTGGAAATGTCAAAGACGCAAGGGCTATACGTGACTGTTGACATGTGGGAAGTGTCATCCTGTCTTGTGTGTATGGAAGGCCCTGGGGGCCATGAAGAAAGTTTCAGAGTCTCAGGATTCTTATTTTATATTTCCAAAGATCCAATTACTACTGTGCTCTTGACGAATCGAGGGAAAGGTGAGGAGACTTCCATTATGAGCTAGAGATGCATGGAGAACTTGGTGGGTGGCCCAGCTACTTCCTTCCGAGTGCCAGGTGCTTATTCCTAATTGTAAAACATTATCACAAAGGTAGAATCTCGTGTGTGAGTGTGATTGTGTGTGTGTGTGTGTGTGTGTGTGTGTGTGTGTGTGTGTGAGAGAGAGAGAGAGAGAGAGAGAGAGAGAGAGAGAGAAATAGATACGGAGGATTGAACCCAGAGCCATCCCCAGCCCTTTATATTTTTTCTTTTGAAACAAGGTTTTGCTAAGTTGCTGAGGGTCTTGCTGAGTTGCTGAAGCTGTCCTCCAAACTTTGATCCTCCTGTCTCAGCCTCCCAAGTACTGATTTACAGGCGTGTGCCACGGCGCCCGGCAAGATGGGATCTTTGGGTTGTTCAGTTGAGCGTGGATATGCAAAGGAAGCAGACACGTGGCTGGACTTTGGCTGGCTGGTCACCGAGTTCCCTCTTTAGCCCCCACATTAACCCGACCCCAGCGCTGTATTTCTCCTCGGGGCGCCGTCTTACGTGGGTGGCAGAGTGTAGGCTGGCCATCTGTTATTGTGACCCCTCTTTCCGATCGTCTTGTCCATAGAAACGGTTCTGTGGAAGTGACTGGCCCCGGTGCCATATGACTTTATTTCAGCAGCACGCGGATCCTGGCATCATGGCAACTTAGTAGTTCTTTCCTGAACGCCGCAGCTTACGGACCATCGCCTCCACACCCACCAACCTCATGAAGCAAGATGGATTCCGTTGACAGATTCTGGCTTTAGTTTATTAAAGGATTTAGTTCATAATTCCCATAAACCTATCCCAGGAAAGCATTTTTAAAATTAAAACTCTCAATTCCAGTGGTGAAAGCGGCTCGTTTCATTTAAGTCCGTGCGAAAGATTTTTAAAACCCCTGTGTTTCAGGGGTTTCGTCCCTCCTCTCAACAGATGGAATGAGCACACACAACAAAGTTAACCTCGCGGTTGTTTGCGTTGTTAATCTTCAGATGCCGCTCTGCTACCTCGCGGGCCAGGTCTGCCGGGCCCTTTCCCTGCGGCGTATGTCAACAGAACCGTGCCTCCATCTGCTGCCGCGAGCCTGATGCCTGATACTCCAAGGCAGGGCCCGGCACAGTGCGCACCTCCGTGAGTAATTACAGGTGTGCGGTGAGGAGCCCAGGGCATTAATCAGAGGCTTAATTATGAAAAAGGTGGATCTTTTGTTCCAGTCCCGGAGCATGAGTTTACCACGCACTTTCTAAACGCAGCGTCCATCTGCTCGGTCCCTTACAATGTTTGTCTTGGCCGATAGGGACCCTAGAGTGTGTCGCAGGCAGTGGTTAAGCGCGTTAAACATTAACTGGGAAGAGGCACGCTGCAGGGCTTTTTTCTTCCCTTGCTTCCTTCCTGCCTTTTATCTATTTTTCTATTTGTTTATGTTTAATATAGCAAAGTCTGCTGAAATGCCAAAACTTTAAATTAGTAGTTGCTAAACTGTTTACCATATGTGAGCTCTAACAGATTAAATATTGTACTACAGTCTTTTTTTTTTTTTTGGTACTGGGAATTGAACCGGGACACTCTACCTTTGATCTATACAGCTAGGCCCCCCGCTTTCTTTTTTTTTTTTTTTTGGAAACAGGGTCTCGCTAAGTTGCTGAGGGTCTCACCAAGTTGCTGAGGCTGGCCTTCAACTGGTGATCCTCCTGTTTCTGCCTCCCAAGTCCTGGGATGATAGGCGTTTGCCATTGTGCCCAGCTTGCATAGTCATTTTAATGATACAAATAGTGTGATTTATAGAATTTAAATGAATATGTAAGGAAAAAACTAAGTCTTAGGAAAAAATGTTTTTGAACACATATAAGTTCTGTTTTAAGAAGACAGGCTATTAAATGAGGTTATATTATGAAGGATTTTAGTTAACATACTGGAATTTAGCACATTGCTACTGCTTTGCTCTAATGTAATACAATTAAAGCATAACTATTTTAAGAGATTTTTCAAGTAGCCATACTAAAAACTAAGAACCAGAGATTTTTTTTTGTATTTTGCTTCATGCCCGTACACTGATACTAACTATAGGTTGTATAACTACACGTCACAGAACCGTAGTACTTCAGTGTATTTGATTAACGTGCCTGGCCAAAAACTACATAAATGAAATCTGTGGTTTTCTTACTAATCCCACTTGTGCGCATGCACACACACACAAACACACACACACACACACACACACACACACGCTTCAGAGGTGTGGCCTGGCCGTCGTGGCCCAAGTGCTGTCCAGTGGTGGGTCCCTGATCTGCCACCGGCAGGATGAGGTGGCTGCCTCAGAGCAGAGCTGGGGCTGGGGGTCTAGTGGCCACCCGTGAGGAGCCACTGCACACGCAGACACAAGGCTCCGAGGCTCCTGGTGCGCGTGCGTACCCAAGGCTCCCGCTGCGCTTGTGCTGGCTCACACACACCAGCTCCCGGACCTTAGACACGCTGTCACCTCGTCCCTGTAGTGCTCCGTAGTGCTCCCACTTCTCAGTGCTCAAAATTACCTGAAGTGTGAAAATCCCCATCTCTTTGCCTACTTAAGGATTTTTTGAATATAATAGCATACCTTAACTTTTGACATAATTCACAATAGCCAAATTAGAGAACCAACCTAGGTGTCCATCAACAAATGATTGAATAAAGGAACGGGTATATAAACCCCGCGGGATTCTACCCGGCCATGAAGAAGAACACAATTCTATCATTTGAGGAAGATGGTTGGAACTAGAGAATATCATGCTAGGGGAGATCAGCCAGTCCCGGAAGGTCAAGGGTTGACTGTCTTCTCTCATACATGGAAGCTGAAGGGAAAAATAGGAAACAAAAGGAATTCCAGATACATGAAGAGAGACTAATCGCATAGTGGAAGGGGCTGGGGAAGGGAGGAAGGGCAAAGGAGGAAGCGCTTCAAATAGCGCCATGCCCACTCGTGAAGGCGGCGCTGCCAGTCGCACGGACGTGTCTGGGGAGGGCGAGGGGGTGCGGAGGGAAACACACCAAGTGCTGTGTGCATGTGTGTGCCCCTCGCTACAATGTATAATTACAGCGCACCGAAAAGTATTCAAATTTTTAAAAAAGTGTTTAAAATAACTTTAAAATTGGAAGCTGAAGCCAGAACAGCGTCTTTGCTTTAGTGACAGGTGTTTGAGGGTTTTATTTACACCTCAACGCTCCTATAGCTCGTCCAAGGAGCCCACCGTTGGGAGGAATACAGCGGTGTCTTGTCTCCGTGCCACTGTGCTGGTGTCTTCATTCTCTTATCTGTAAAATGGGTACAAATAGCCCATTAATCCTGGTACCCCATCGCTGAAAAATTTCCGTCACTCAAGTTCTCTTAGATTATTATACGGTGACATACAAACTACTTTGGAATTTCATGGTTACAAATGTGTTGCAGTTGTGTTTTCTTATCTTCCCTTTTAGGACATCTTAAATACCATTATAAGGCACTGTCCGCCCCGCTTTTTCTCCCTGGGTTTGCCTGGCTTCTCGATGCTGGTGGGAGACTTCATCACGGCCGCGGCCAAGGTCCTCAGCACAGACATGTTGGCGGTGGGTATGACAGTGGTCTGCATCCAGCTCCCAGGAGCTTCGCAGTCGCTAACAAGGCTCAGATTTCTCCACTCTTAACAGGTGTTGACTCATTAGTGCAATGTGAAACTGGGCTCTCAGGGCAGATACCCTGGCAGCTGATGTGTGAAATTGTAGGATAAGATGACACACCGGTATTGGAGAGGCGTTTCATCAAAAGGCCAAAGTGTGAGAAATCATATCCTCACTAATATTTCAGCACATTTACACAGTCAGAAGCAGAACTTGTCTCTTAGAATCTTATTAGCATTTTCCAGTAAATGGTGGGACAGATGTCTGAAGTAGAGAATATTAAGAGTACATTAGCAGCGAGGTGGTGTTATTGTCTTAAATTAAGTCTTTGTTATTCTAATTCTCATAGAAAGAAAAATGTTTTCTGGTGCTGGGGATCGAACTCAGGACCTCAGACATGCTAAACTTGTACTCAACCAGTGAGCTACACCTTCAGCCCTGAAAAATATTTCTTAAAATATCATATCACTAAAATTTTTATCAGAAGTGAATATGTATTTTCTGCCAGAAAAACTCTGGCAGAATTCTTGTCCTGAAAAATTGGAATCAAGTAGATTAGATGAGCATTAAGGGCTACACAAAAAGTGTATTTTATCTCCACTGTTTAGGCAATGTCTTAATGCCCCCCCCTTTTTCCCATCTTCCTGTCTCAGCCTCCCAAGTACCAGCATGCACCACCATGCCCAGCTGAACCTTCTAGTTTATTTATTTTTTTCTTTATTGTGGTACTGGGTATTAAACCCAGGAGCATTCTCCCTCTGAGCTACGCCCCCAGCCCTATTTTGTTTTTATTTGAAACAGGGTCTCGCTAGGTTGATGAAAGACTCACTACTTGCCGAGGCTGTCCTCCAACCTGTGATCCTCCTGTCTCAGCCTCCCAAGTACTGGGATTACAGGTGTGTGCCACCACGCCCAACCTAGTTTATTTTTAATGACTCAAAACAATATAAAAAATTCATGGGCTACAGGCAGGAAGCTCATTGAAATTTTTATTATTGACTAGGAGAGTTTTCTCCCAAAAATCTTGCGATGCTAGAGCCCTTCATAGAGATAATAGCACACATGGTGTTCTTTCTCTGCAAAAATGAGTCTTTTAGCTAGATGAGCTATTTGAAGTGGCCTTCGGGACATACAGTTAGCCAACGAGTATATGAAAAAAAAGTGCTCAACATCACTAGGCACCAGGGAAATGCGAATTAAAACTCAGCAAGGTGGTCATTTCCCAACTGTTCGAATGACTGTCCACAGAACCACAGAAGCAGCAGGTGCGGTGAGGCTGTGGAGGAAAGGAACCTGTGCACTGGGGGTGGGAATAGGAATTGTTACGGCCATTGTGGGAACGCATACTAAGTTTCCTCAAAAATTTAAGAATAGAACTATCATACGATCTGATAATTCCACTATCACATGAAATGTGTGTGTGTGTGTGTGTGTGTGTGTGTGTGTGTGTGTGTTGGGGGGTACTGGGGATTGAACCCAGGGGTGTTCTACCTCCAAACTATACTCCCAGCCCAATTTTTTTAAATCTTGAAACAGGGTCTTGCTAAGTTGCTGAGGGTCTCACTAACTTGATGAGGTTGGCCTCGAACATGTGATCTTTCTGCCTCAGCCTCCCAAGTACTGAGATGTGTGCCCTGCACTCAGCTTGAAACTGGTATCTTGAGAGAATAGCTGCATTCTTGGGTTCCTTGCAGCACTATTCACTATGGCCACCTTAAGGAAACAGCTTAAATGTGTATCATTTAGCAATGGAATATTATTTGGCCTTAAGAAGACAAAAGTCTTGTCATTTTAGCCATTAAATCTTGTCGTTCATAGTAATGTTTTCTATTCCTTGGAAATTTGATTTTTCATTTAGTTAAAATTTTCTTGCTAAAATATTCACCAGAAAAATAATCAGGCATAGCATGGTATTTCCAGTCAGGAGAAACTCATTATAAAGATCAAGACTCTCTCTCTAGCCAGGCATGGTGATGCACACCTGTAATCTCAGTACTTGGGAGGCTGAGACAGGAGGATTGAAGGTTTGAGGCCGGTCTTTGCACTTTGGTGAGACTTTCAGCAACTAAGTGAGACTCTGTTTCAAAGTAAAGAACTAAAAAGGACTGGATGTATAGCTCAGAGGTAGAATGCTCCTGGGTTCAATTCTCAGTACCAAAATAGATGGATGGATGGATGGATGGATGGATGGATGGATGGATAATGATAGATAGATAAGATCAAGGTTCCCTCTGAAAACCATGATGAAGTGCAGCGTGTGATGGCTTCTCTAAGACTTCTAGCTTACCGAGAGGATGTGTGTCCCTCCTTGCACGCAGGCCCCGCGTTCGGAAGCGCTCACCATCCTCGGTTCCCTCGTCTGCTTTCCAAATACCTACCAGGAGATCCCTCTGCTGCAGTCAGTGCCGGAAGTGAACGAGGTCGTTACGGGAGCGGAAGATGTCAAGGTACCTGATGCATGTGACTGAATCCCAAGGTCAGCGTTTACCGCTCTAGCTCTGATTACATCTTCCGTTATCATACAGTGATCTAGTTATCCCTGAGATTTTGCTGTATCGTTTAAATGTTTCCATAGTTGTCTTCAGAGGCCTGTTTTACGGGCTATAAATATATCACATTCAGAGCCTATTGCAGTTAGACCTAATAGCTATATTCCTCGGGTGTTTTTTATTAGGTCTGTTTATCGTGCCTAGGGACCATAATTATGGAACGAATCATCCTTTGTAATAATTTTATTAGCTTAGTTACGCTACATTAGTATATCAAATGAATTTATAAGAAATAATTCAAATAAGCTTAAAATTCAATCCCATTGTTGGCCTGATTAAATACTACTAATAATTTGAAATCCCAAATTATTTCACAGAAAATAAAAGTAAACATTTATTCTTTCCTCAACTGACTTTTGAGGCAAGCAAACAAACAAACAAACAAACAAACAATCAATCCCAGCATCAATCAGTCTCTAAAACATGATTATAATATATAATTCAATGTACAGTGTATAATTTAGTTAAAGTAAAAGAAAGAGGAGATTTTCCTATCTGGAAGTCTCTGCTTCGCGAGGCTGCATACCCAGGAGCGCTCTGCTATAGCCTGGCTGGACTACCAGGAGGCCCCTGCAACAGGAGCCCCGTGTCCCTCCTGCCCAAGGGAGGGGTCTCTTGGCCCCACTCCTCCCGGCGCTCCTGGCTGCCCGGAACATGGTCAGCACATGTGGGAAACCAGCTCTGACACCAAGTTTTTATTTTACTTAATTTTGTGTTTTTAGCATTACCTCATAAATATTTTACTGAAGAATGCCACAGAAGAACCAAATGAATGTGCAAGGTAAATGTTGAACAAGAGGTAAATGTTTTAGAATTTTAAGACACACATTTATGTGTAAACAGTTAATGTTGAAAAAAACAATTCTTTCACATCACTCTTACACACACTAAAATGTACGGTAAGAATTATGTCAGGAAAGTATGTGGCTTGGTTATTTAAAAAGTCGTCATTATTAAATGAAAACAGCAAGATGCAGATTATACATTATATTCTATCTTAAAAATTATAAGTAAGAATTATATCAGGAAAATGTGTTGCTTGGTTATTTAAAAAATCATCATTAGTAAGTGAAAATAGTAAGATGCCCATTATACATAATGTGCTGTCTTTTGTGTAAGAAAAAGCAAGATGCAGATACATACACATATTCCCTAGTGTTTTCAACAAGAAGGAAAATGGAAAGACAGACTAACATTTATAAAAACGGTGTAGTAGAGGGTAGTGATTTTCAAGTGGTGCTTGTGTTTTTGCACCGGGAGGCGTTCGTGTGTCTGGAAACACTTGAGTTGCTTCTGCTGAGCATCTGGGAAGGCGTTCCGAGCCAGCTACCTGACAGGGAAGTTCCCACCTTTCCCCCCAAGGTGGAGCCCAGGGCTGGGAATGCTGATGGAGGAGGCCACAGGCAGCCCCGCACGGCCTCTGCTGCCCTGCCCCTCTCCAGCTCACGCCCAGACGGCAGTCCCGTCCCTGTCACTGTCGTCCTGGCTCTGGTGACTTTACGGTTCTTTGACTTGTATTTTATTAACTTCTTCAGTTATCTTCAGTGGATGGCAAGTCCAGATTTCTTAGTCTACCATTACTAGAAGCTAAATGCTCATTTTTATTTGCTAATATTAAATTAGCACTTTGGGATAAACCCAACTTGGCTGACATGGTACCGGATCTAGCCTCGCTGATCTTTGGTTCAGGAAAGTTACATTTATATTTACGGCCTGTACTTTCCCTCCCCACCCTGCCTTATGCCCGCGCCTTAGTTTAGTCTCCTGATTTCGCTCCTGCCCTTCCGCCTCTGCTCCTTGCCGGGCTCCTTTTCTGACCTTTCCTTCTCTACCCAACCTCTGGGTATCGGAATGACGCAGGCTTTGAGACGGGGCCCGTTCTTGCTCCATGCCTTCCTACTGCATCCGAGCAGCCTTTAAATGCTACCACTTGTTGATGGTCTCAATTTATTCACCTGGCTCTTCAGTGAACTCTTGACATACTCAGGCTATATATTAAACTGCCTACTTGACACCTCAATTTGGGTGTCTTCACACATCCCATCTTAACCCAGTTATAACTGGATCTTTGAGTCTGCCTTCTGGCACACCCAACCACCCAACCCACCCCATTGTCCCTCAGATCTTATCTCAGCAAATGACAGCACCATTTGTCCAAGTTCTTAACCCAGAACTTGTGGAATCCTTCATTTCCCATTTTCCCCACATCCCCCACATTCAAACCACCAACATGCCTTGGCAGTTCCTTTTTCTTCTTTTTCTTTAGTGTACAAATTTCTGCAGGGTTAAAAAATAGAATCAAAATGTGTATGGTATGCTCAGTTTTCTTTGAAGAACAGCCTTGTCCTAGCACAGTGTTTAAAAGAAATAACAGTAAATTAATTGTGAAAGTTGTATTAAAATATACTTTAAAATAAAATATAAGGGTTATCTCATGTATGTAATAGGTATTATAATATTATTTTAAGGAAAATAATCATAAACTTAATTTTCAAAAATTCCTGGTTTTGATTCTTTCTCAAAAATATCTTGAAACAATAAAATGTAAGGGAAAATTAGTTTGAATAAAAATAAATGATATGTGGACTGTGACAATTAACAGAAAATAATGTCGTTTATTCCATAAAGTATTTAAATGCCAACCATTACCAGTGTTTCTATTTGTCCTGAAAACTGACCTGTTAAAAGCTCCTTACCTGGTCTCTCAAGAAGACACTGTCAGTTACTCTATAATTTTCACTACTGTGAATAAACAGATTTAAAATATCTTGTCACTTGAAAATCCTAAGAAAGCACCATGTTTCATGTTAGTCTCCTTCCTTCCCTTATTTTTAAAAAGATGCATCGCCATTTGCTCCCTCGGGGTGTGGATCTGCGAAGAGCTCGCCCAGCACGCCGGCCACCCGCGGGTGAAGGAGGCTCTCAATGTGATAGGCGTCACCCTGAAGGTAGCCCCCCTTCATCATGCTTCCTCACGCGCCACCTCCCAGGCACCGTCCAGTTTCAACATAAATCAGCCCCATCTTCCTTGTCCCTGACGTTACAAAGAGGTGGCGACTCAGAATTCCTTTCCTGGGAGTCATGGCGAATGTGCCACCAGGTCACCAACGGTCATGTCCCCCCATGGCAGCTGCGACCAGGCCATTGATAGTCCGCGTGTTCACACCCAAGCCTAGTGGCCAGACGGGGTTCCTCTGGTGGCTGGGCAGCTCCTGTGGCAAGGAGGACATGTGCTGCCTGCTGCTGGGGTGGCAGGAAAGTGAGATTCCATGCCCTGGCCTCTTTCACAGGAACAGGAGAGGCCTGGCAGCTTCTGGTAGGGCCCTGAGCGTTCCCCATCTGGCTAAGCCTTGGGTAGAAGACCTGCCATTTATTAGACACGCACGTGAGGCCAGAATCATGGTAAACACTCTAAATACTTTAAAAATCTGTATGATAGCTTTGCAAAGTGGATATTATATAATCCCCGTTTACACCAGAGGAAATCAAGGCCAGAGAAGTTAGGTTGTAACTCCAAGGTCGTGCGGGTGCAAGTGAAGGAATCCGCACTGGAAACAGATCTGTGTGACATGAAAGACGTAAGTAGACTTCTTAACTGGGATTAACCCAGGGACATTCCACCTCTGAGCTACACCCCGAGTCCTTTTTATTTTTTATTTTAAAACAGGCTCTCACAAAGTTGCTGAGGGCCTCACTAAATTGCTGAGGCTGGCCTCAAACCTGCAATCATTCTGTCTCAGCCTCCCAAGTACTGGGATTACAGCCTTGTGCCACCACGTCCAGCCCAATTCATTTTTAATTACACTATGTTCTCAATTCTAGTTTTCAAATTTTAATTTTACTTAAATCTAGGCATACTTAATGTAAGGTGCCCCCCCATCCCATACCTTGAAAAACTTAATAATTTGAGTGCCTTAGAACACACACACACACACACACACACACACACACACACACATTTTTCTACGTAGTATAGAAGAGAGGTAGAAATTGATAACAGAGCAGAAGTACAGAGGTGTAGATATTCTTCTTTGCATTTCAGTGGATTTTCAAATTTTTCTGCACTTCTTTTGTAATTATGAGAAAAAGCATAAGGTACCAGAGAAAAACGCAATTATGCATTTTGAGCGCGTACTCTGTCCAGCACCATCCTGTACAGTGTGCGACTTGTCCTGCTGAGCCGTCCCCTGCTTAGGATAGATGCTGCTGCTCTCTTCATTTTAGAAATAAAAGAGAACAGGCACAGGGGAGGAGAAGGTGGCTGCAGCTTGGACTACTGAGAAATGAGAGGCCCGGTGCAGCCAGGAAGGTCTCCTTTGGCCTCTACGAGTCACAGGAAACTGTTGACGTGAGTCCTGGCCTCTGGGGGCAAGCCCGCCGACTCCTGCACATCAATCTGAAAACAAGACTAGAAGGGGGAGAATTGCCAGAAAGAGCCAGGGCTCAGCAGCCACCTTGAGACGGGCTTCGGGGAGTCCCGGCCTCAGTGTGGATGGGGAGAAGTGAAGGGGCCACGTGTCGCCTCCTGTCCCGGCCTGTCTGCGCTGCAGAGATGGTTCCGTGCCGCCCCCGCGTCGCATCACCTTGCTTGTGACCCTGCCCTCAGAAACACCTGACAAGGTGGCCACGCTGTGTCCCTGAGTGTGGGGGTTACAGCCAGCCATGAAGAGGCGTTCCCCAAGGGGTGTCGGTGAAAACACGCAGCCACAGCAGCGTGTGGCGTCAGTGCGGTTGGGCTGCCGCCCAGAGCACTCCACTCCGCCATTTGTATTCGGCAGGGCAACGGAGGAGCAGCAGGTACGTGCTGGTTCTAAGCGGCCTCCATACTTAGACACTCTGAGCGCCCCACCTTCTGGGACCAGGCCACAGCCTCGAGTGGCATAGGCTGTGGCTCAGACAGCTGCTCAGCCCGCTGCTCCTCCTCCCCTCTCCCCAGCCACCACTGACCTCCATACTGCTCTCAGAGGGCTCCGTCCACGCGCAGGTCTGACCGGCGCAGCCACCTGCTGGAGTGCCAGGCAGGGCATACAGAAAGACAGGTCCCTGCCGGCCCACGACACTGTCAGTCCCCTGAAAGCAGGCGCTACCTGCCGGCTCTTCTTGTACCTCCAGTCCCCGATGCTCCCCACCCAGGGAAACCCTGGCTCTCCACCTGCTCGCCCTCCCTCCTCTGCCTTCTCTCTGCTGTCGTGTGTCCCCCATCTGTGCTCAAAGCCCATCTGTCTTTCTGCCATGACTGTCATCGTCTCTTGTCCGTTTCCAGTGTGAGTGAAGAGCCCCCCCCTCGCCCGCCCGCTTTCTCCCCCTCCCTGAACATTTCCTCTTCCCAGAAGCACACCGAGCTCTTCAGGGGCCGTGCCGGGCATTGGGGTACAGGGGTGATCGCAGTCTGCAGGCACATAGCTGACGCAGGATCAGCTCTGCTCGCCTTGCTGCCGGGAAGGAAGCGTAGCGGGGTGGACTGCAGCTGGAAGGGGCAGGCTGCTGCCCCTCCAGATGGGTATGGCGGCACCACGGAAGAGGTGCGTTTTCTGCCAGGATCTGAAAGATATAGCAGCCAGCCACGTGCAGACCTGGCGAATGAGTTTCCCAGGCAGAGCCAGCAGCAGGCGCAAAGGCCGTAGGGCAGAAACCAGCCGGGGTGTTTGCGGGATGGCAGAGGCCGGTGGCCGTGGGGTCACCTGAGAGGGATGGCTGGGGAGCTGCCCGGGGTTTGCCTAGCACCTGGCAGGAGGGGAAGTCTGTACTGTTTATTCTGGAGAATTGAAATCGACCCTCTTTCCCTTAGCTTCTTTTTCATCCTGTGCACTTGTCCCCGGGGTGCTGAGCGCTGGCTTTTGGTGGTGTGTGTGCGGCGCACGTGCCAGTTGGTGGCTGCTGCGTGGGACTTGGTGTGAGGGTTTTCTAGACCACTGACTCAGGCTCACTGACAAACTCCTGCTCTAGATAGTGAGGTATGGCTAGCGGGTCTGGCCAGAGAGAGAGGCACGGGATGCCCCATCTGTTCCATGGAAGCCCCATCTCACAGCCGGAAGCAGCCGGAAGACCTTGCTGATGACCTGACGCACAGGCCAGACTCAGGAACGAACTCATCGAATATTCAATGACTCCTGAGTTACGTGCTCAAAGGATCTAATCTTACACATTGCTTAGTATGTTATACATGCGAGCTCAGTTTCATTTCTTCAGATAGAAAGTCATTTGATCAATCCCTGTTCCTCTGTGTGCAAAATGAAGATAACACCTACCTCACAGAGCTGCCAGGGGAGATTCGTCAGTGCGAGGATGAAGAAGAGTCTTGTAAGAGGTTCAGCGCACAGGAGACCCCCAGCCACGGAGTCCATTTTAATTTCCTAGAGTTGTAAAAATACGATTTTTGTGAGCTGAATAAGGAATTTGACATTATTGTTTTAATTTCCAAGCAATTGGATGAGAGCTGCTTGTTTCTGTATAACACTGTGTAAATGAACACAGTGCGGCAAGGCCAGAGGCAGGTATAAATGGTGGTGAGATCATGTACCACTCTGTTAATGGGGCATAGGTGTCATCAATTTCATGCAAAACAAATGTAACGTAATCTGTATGGAACTGAGAAGAAATAACAGTTTTGTTCTGTGTGTGTGTGTGTTTGTGTGTGTTACTGGGGATGGAACCCAGGAGCATTCTACCTCTGAGCTACACCCCTAGCCCTGTTTGAAACAGGTCTCACTGAGTTGCTGAGGGCCTCTCTTGAGTTGCTGAGGCTGGCCTCAAACCTGCAATCCTCCTGTCTGAACCTCCCAAGTACTGGGATTACCAGCATGCACCACCACGCCTGGCTAGTTTTGTTCTTTAGGAATAATGTACCTGTTGAGTTATGTATTTATTTTGGGATTTTTGTTTCCTTTTATAGTTTTCTAACAAAATTGTGGCCCAGGTAGCTTGTGATATTCTTCAGTTGCTGGTTTCCTACTGGGAAAAGCTGCAGATGTTCGAAACCTCTCTGCCTCGGAAAATGGCAGAAGTAAGTCCTTTTTCCTGTAATGCTAAAACATACACATTTCCTTTTAGATGTAGTTGATACCTAATTAATTACACATTCTCACATAACTGCCAGAGAAGCAACCTTTAAATTATTTCGTGGGTTTTCTGCAAGGTGGAACGGGAGTGGTTCTTCTCGACTGTGATTCTAGGCACCAAAAAGCCAGCCATGTTCCAGGGCAGAGGCTGATACTTGGGGAGTTTGGAAGGCAGACACGACCACAACAAAGAGACCTTTTGTAGACTGGGCTTCATTCATCAAGAGTAAGCTGGGTGGTGCAACAAGGAGTAGGCAGCTGGTTACGATGCCTTCCATGCAGAGTAGTGGAAGAGGAAGCTGTGTAAAGCAGGAGCGCGTCCCAGACCGAGGCCCTGGACACGCACTCTGCCACAGCATGATCACCTCTGTGGGGTTTACTGATGGGAGATGGGGACAGAAGGCATAGGAAGAACCGTTTCGGCCACAGCACCCTCCAGGTCAGCCATATCCAAGGGCACTCTGCTCAGACCCCGGCAGGCACCCTCACTCCGTGGTGCCTGCTGGTGAGGCACATCCATTCCCGCCAGCCTTTATAGCTGCACTTCAAAACATGCCTGTCTTTACACATCCAGGGATAACGGGAAATTTGATTTGTCCCCATGAGGGATTACAGAGAGAGAAGTGATGTTGATTTGTTTCTTCTCAACCGGAGACAAAGTTCCTGGCGAAATCACTTTGTTCTCTCAGAAACACATCAAAAGTCACAAGTGATAGATATATATTTTACCTTAGGTGACCTAGAGTGAAACAGAGCTTTGAACATGGAAATATAAAATGCTGCAAGATGTAAAGTTGGTTTTAGGGCAAACCATAGAATTTGTTGTCTGAACGGGAATACTTCAGCGAACGAAAGGGGCACTGTTTACATCGGGACAGCGGGCGGACCGGGTTAATTTGTAAGGTTAAACGGGAATGTTTTCGTAATTATTTTTGAAAGTATTTTTCGACTTCAGTATGGAAAGTGAGGGGACTGAGGGTGGAATTGCTTCTCTTGGGGCCCCAGGCCGGCCACGTCAGAGTGGTGGAGAAGCCGGGCGTGGCCCCACTGTGTTCTCATCTTCAAGGCCACACGCACAGCCGGAAGTCAGCTTTACATCACCCCCCAGTGAGTGGGCATCACGCCGGCTCAGCTCCCCGCAGGCCACCTGGGGCTCAGCATACGGCTTCCAACACTATTGCTGTGCACGGTTTGACTGGGATTTCTCTTCTATGCAGATCCTTGTGGCCACAATTGCTTTTCTTTTACCAAGTGCAGAGTACTCCTCAGTGGAAACGGATAAGAAGGTAGGTGGCACATGAGCTAACTTTTCTCTAGAGTTCATTTTAAAATGTAAGATAGAAGCCAGGCATGGTGGCTGCCAATACTTGGGAGGCTGAGACCGGAGGATCCGGGTTCGAGGCCAGCCTCAGCTATTTAGTGAGACCCTATTTCAAAATAAAGAATAAAAAATAGGGCTGGGGGTGTACCTCAGAGGCTGAATGCCCCTGGGTTCAATCCCCAGTATTGCAAAAAAAAGAAAAAGAAAAGAAAGACCGCAGTGTAAGGGCCGGGCCTTTCTTTTCCAGTTCATTGTGTCCTTGCTCCTGTGCCTGCTGGACTGGTGCATGGCGCTGCCGGTGAGCACCCTTCTCCACCCTGTGTCCACGGCGGTCCTGGAGGAGCACCACGCGGCCCGGGCCCCCTTGCTGGATTACATCTACAGGGTGAGTCTCCACTCGCGCCGCAAGCCGCGGGCTGTGGAATTGCACGTCAGTAACTACCAAAGTGTCTGTCATGCACTCACTCAGTTACCTCTGCCTTCTTTGAAAGAATTTGTGATGGGATGCAGAGGGAGCCACACAGAATGACGTGTGCATGTGTGTTTGTAGCACTTTGAACCTCACTGTGATATATAATTACATTATACCAGTAAAAGTTTAAAAATAAAAGGACTTTTAAAAGAAAAACTTAAGGAGTGATAGCAGAACAGATAGAGTTTTAGAGAAGCAGTGGTTATCAAGTTAAAGAGTTTTTACAGGACTCTCATCTTTAATCTTTAAACAACTTGTTTGGCCAGAATCCCCCAGTTTTCATGGAACATGGTCTGTGTCTACTGAATTTAAGAATGAACTGTATTTATTATAGGAATGATCACAGCATTAGTTTGAAAAGAATCTGTTTATGAAAGGGGGAAAAAAGTATACTAGTCCAGTAATCTGTTTGCCTTAGAAAATCTTAAGAAATAAATGAATATTTTGAAAAATAAGAATATTTTTAAAATCTGTATTAAATTTACTTTTAATGAACTGTACTTGTGTGTGTGTGTGTGTGTGTGTGTGTGTGTGTGTGTGTGTGTGTTTGTGTGCTAGTTAGTTACTGGGGATTGAACTCAGGGACATTCTACCTCTAAGTTATACCCCCAGCCCTAATTTTATATTTTATTTTGAAACAGGGTCTCGCTAGGTTGATGAGAGTCTCACTACTTGCTGAGGCTGTCCTGGAACCTGTGATCCTCCTATCTCAGCCTCCCAAGTACTGGGATTACAGGTTGTGCCACCATGCCCAGCTTGTACTTTTAAAATTATATTAATTTAAGCCAGGTACAGTAGCACACACCTGTATTCCCATACTTGGGAGGCTGAGACAGGAGGATTACAGGTTTGAGGCCAGCTTCAGCAACTTAGCAAGACCCTCAGCAACTTAGCAAGACCCTGTTTCAAATTTTTAAAAAATAAAAATAAAAAGGGCTGGGGTGTGGCTCTGAGATAGAATGCCTCTTGGTTCAATCTCCAGTACCAAAAAAAGAAGACAGACCATTATATTAAATTAACACAGTTCATGGGATCATGAGTTATACTATTTTTTTTTCATGTGTGTGTGTGGTGCTGGGGATTGAACCCAGGGCACTCTACCTCTGAGCTACACTCACAGCCTTATTTGAGTTTTTTATTTTGAAACAGGGTCTCGCTAAGTTGCTGAGGCTGGCCTCAAATCTGTGATCCTCCTGTCTCAGCCCCCCGAGTACTGGGATTGTAGACATGGCCGGCTGACTTACTCTGATTTAAACTCACGAACTGCTGTGAAGCTGGTCTCTGCTCACCGCATCCCCGTGCTCCCTGTGGGCAGCTCGCGCCTCCCTCTTCCTTCTGACCCACTTCCTCCTGCTCGGGTCACCGTAGGTGGATGAAGAAGGACTTGGATGTGTGCAATCACATAGAATGGTGGAATGAGCACTTTTTCACTTGTACTTTCCTTTTTCCTTGAGAATATACTTACTGTCATCGCTGAGAAAGGAGCAGACCCCGCTTGGGGATAACAAGATCATACTTAAGAAGGGGAGGGCCGGCGGTTTGGAAGCGTTCCCACGCCGGAGCTTTCCCGTCTCTCGCCCACAGGTTCTGCACTGCTGCGTGTGTGGCTCGAGCACGTACACCCAGCAGAGCCACTACACGCTGACGCTGGCCGACTTGTCCTCCACGGACTACGACCCCTTCCTGCCCCTGGCGAACGTGAGGACATCTGAGCCCGTCCAGTGCCACTCCTCAGCAGACCTGGGGAGCCTGCTGACTGTGGAGGAGGGTACGCAGCACCCAGCCACGCAGCCGGGCCGGGCAGGCGGGGCCGGGCGCACCTGCTGTCCAGGCCTCCTGTGCTGTCTTGTTGTTGCTTGTTTTTCTGTTTTTAATCCAGTTGTTGAAGTTGAAATCCCGGTTTCTAGCACCCTCTGTGATGGCAAATTCTGCCTTCCTTGTTTCTTCAATTTTTTCTGTTTTTTTCTCCCCTCTTTTCTCTTTTCCCATCTCTTATTCAAATGGCTTTGTCTTATTGAGGACCCATATGTCTCAGACCGTAGAACTCACAGAAAAGGTTCACTTTCTGTCCCAAAGGAGCTCTACTTCTAATGGGAGGGACCAGAGGACTCGTTCGAGGGCTGGCAGCCCGTGGGGAGGTCCCTACGCTAGACTTTCCACGATGGGCGGGCTTTGAAAGGAGCTCAGAATTCCAGGCGAGGAGACTCTCATGAAGAGAGAGGGCATTTACTTGTGGGATTGCTTTGCTCCCTGGCAAAGTCCATTCTCATTCTCATTCATTCATTCATTCGTTCATTCATTCATATTCTCTTTCTCTCTCCCCCCGGGGATTGAACAGGGGCCTTCTACCTCCAAGCTATACCCCCAGCCCTTTTCATTTTTTATTTTGAAATAGGGCCTCACTGAAGTTGCTGAAGGTGGCCTCAAACTTAAGATCCTCATGTCTTAGGGCCCCCCAAGTACTTAGGGCAGTGGTTGGCCTAGCCAGATGGCATGAGCAGGCGACCTGTGTGGTGGCCACTCAGAACCCCGAGGCTGACTCCTCTGGCCCGGTGAGGGCGCAGCTGGGTGAGCTTGCAGGACTGCGCAGTGTGGAGTCTGGTTGGGGGGGAGGGGAAGGGGAGATGGGGTTAATGGGAAGAACGAGTACTTGAGATGTGACTGTCCCGATCTTAGCTCCATTTGGTAAACGAGCAAACAGAAGGTAAGACATTTTCTAGGGATGTACAAAGTCAGCAATAATGGGACAGGGTCTGAGTCCAGGGTCAGTGATCAAGTCCCTGAGATGCATCATTTCCTCTGAAAGTTTGCCGCAGAGTAGCTAACAGCTTCTGCTTAAGCTGGGCCAGTGGTGCGTGGTGCACCGCATGTTTTATGCTCTCCACCCTCCATTTCCTTAATCATTAAATTGAAGTTTTCTGAAATTCCACTGTCTATTAACTGCAATACCTTCTTGACATTTTCTACATCTATAAATTCAAATCATATTTTCATTAAGTAATCAAAATAACTCTTGATCCATGTCCTTTGTCATTTCTAATCTTGCGATCCATGTCTTACAAGAAACTAATTTACTTTTCCCTGAAGTGATTAACTGATGCTTATCCCACATGACTGTCCCTAAAATAGATTCACCACTCGCTATGATTTGTCACTTGAAAATCGCAAAAGATTAATAGAAAAACCAAAAAATGCACCCTTAAATTTTGGTACCATTTCCTTTTGATGTACAGTACTCTTTGACTTGATTATTCATTTACCAGAAAACATCAGGACCTTATGCAGATGTCCCCAAAACAGTTCTATACTACTAAAAGTAATCGCTCAAACCTTTAGGACAAAGGAGTATTTTAAAATGCACTGGCATGTTAACTAAGTAAAAAGGCAAGATGCTTAAAAACATGTCGGCCTACAGACCCTCTTGCTGGGTGGATACATCCTGTTAAGAGTGAAGAGGATAATAAAAGCAATAGCTTTTAGGTTAAATAAGATGTGCTCATTTCTTTCATTCAGTGTCACAATTCATCATTACAAAACTATTTCTAGTCAGGTAATGTTTCTGATAAGCAATATTATGTTTTTATCTGTTATTTCTAATGATTCTTTCTTAGACCATACTTGATATATTTACTACTAAATAAAGTTACAAGTACACATGGTCAAGCCACCAATGGCAGGCACACATCCTCAGACTGCTCCTCATCAATACTTAACTGCTCAAAAGAGAAGGAAGGGAAGGGGCTTCAAAAGAGGAAAAGTAAACCAGGCGTGGTGGCACACACCTGTAATCCCAGTACTTGGGAAGCTGGGACAGGAAGATCGCAGGTTCCAGACCAGCCTCAGCAACCTAGCAAGACCCTGTTTCACAGTAAAAAATAAAATAAAAGATCTGGGTTGTAGCTCATAGGTAGAATGCCCCAGCGTTCAACCTCCAGGACCACAAAAAGGAAAAGAAAAAAAAAGTTAAAGGATAACCTGAAATACTGCTTTTATACTTCATCTATAAATTTAGGAAAACAAAATAAAGATACTTGGAATGGTTGGGCATGGTGGTGCATGCCTATAATTCTAGTACTTGGGAAGCTGAGCCAGGAGGATCATAGGTTCCAGGCCAACCTCAGCAACTTAGTGAGACCCTGTTTCAAAATCTTAAAAAAAAAATTAAGGGCTAGGGGTGTAGCTTGGAGGTAAAATGCCCCTGGGTTCAATCCCCAGTACCAAAAAAACAAAAAAAGATATCTGGAATGTGTTTTTTAGTAACGTGCGCACGTGCTGAGCTTGGTTTTTTGTTACTGGAGCCCAGGTTGTCTCTTTGTTTTTCAGGGAACATACAGGCAGTGGACTTAGCTGAAGTATTATTTCATAAATACTCTCTTTCCTTACTTTTTAGTACCAGAGCTATTTTGGGTTTTCAGTGGCTCTGTCCTTGTGTCATGCTTATGACTTGATTAGTGTCAGTCCAGGTGAATTTCCCGTGATAGAATTCAAACACGTTTATAATTCGCATTGACCTCGACCTCACGTGGGAAGCACAGGCCATGTGAGTCCAAGTGGAGGAAAGCGGGTTTTCTAATTGGTATTTCCTGCCTTGGGCCCTCATCACACTGGACCTTTATCGTTAAGAGAATTTTATGCCTGCGTTGCCATCTCATTATTATGAAGTGTTTTACATTATGAACTCAGGAACTCCCGGCTAGCTTCATGTTTGTATGTTTTCTGGGGCATTAATATTTCTTAGCATGAGCATTAAATGTAGGCATTACATTTCTTAGTCGTGTGGAAATCATATACACTTGTAGTGTTGACGGAGAAGAATTTAATTTCAGAAACAGATGCAGATGACCTCCTCTGCTTCTGAAAAATGAGTCTTTTGATATGAAATTTTGTTTTCCATTATTGAACACATATTTCTTGCTCACTGAAAAAATTAACAAGAAATCCAAGAAAACTCAGGATAATCTCGTTTCCATCAGTCATTATCCAGAATTCCTTAGATTCAGGGCTTTATACATCATAAAATTGATGTGTTATAAATAAGTCAATTGAGCCAGGCAAGGTGGCGTACTCCTGTAATCCCAGTACTTGGGAGGCTGAGACAAGAGGATCGTAGCTTCAAGACCTGCCTCAGCAACTTAGGAGACTCTCAGCAACCTAGCAAGACCCTGTTTCAAAGTTTTAAAAAATATATAAAATAGGGCTGGGAGTGTAGCTTGGAGGTAGAATGCCTATGGGTTCAGTTCCCAGTACTGCACACATGCGTGCACTTGCACATACACACACACACACACACACACACACACATACACATACACACACACATCAATTGAATGTTTAATGTCTAAGGGGAGGGGATTTAGCATAAAAAAGCATATTTATAGTTATTTATATTTTAATTAACATTTGGTTTTTCATATTGTGAATTTAAAATCCCAAGTATTTCCTAAAACTTCAAGCTCAAATTATAAATCCTAGTTTATTTAAATATCTAAATTTTTGTTAAAATTAAAAGATCTCAATGCTAGGTGCGATAGTGCACACCTATAATCTCAATATTTGGAAGGCCGAGACAGGAGGATCGTACCCCAGCTCATAGTAACTTTGCAAGACCCTGTTTCAAAATAAAAAATAAAATAGGGCTGGGGGTGTAGCTCAGAGGCAGAACACTCTTGGGTTCAATCCCCAGTACCAAAAAAATAAAACATAAATGAAGGTTTCATTTTCATTAGTTCTTAGATTAATGAATAATACTTCTATAAATTTGGTTTATTGCAATTTCCCTAACTACTCTTAAACTTAAGTAGTCGTTTCAATCCATGTTTGTGGATTTAGTTCATCTGCCTATTCCTTCCACCTCATTTTCCAAGGCCCCCTTATGCATACTGTTGTCAAGGTCTCTGTATACATTTTAAGTATTAAAAATTTTGTAAACCGGTTCCTCTTGGGCATTCAATCAGCAACTACAAATTCAGTTAAAGCTTTCTAAGTGTCTGCATGATTTATTAATATGACAGAGTCTCTTAAATATTTAAAATGCCCTAGCAACTAAACGTAAATTGTCACAATGATTATTAAGTAAATTGCTTCAAATATATTTAAGCAGTCACAAGTTTGATCGATTTCCTTACCCGATCTAGCCCCCCCATCCCCCCAGGGAGTAAGGCACCCTCCCTGACCCACCCTCCCAGCCCCAGCTCGGGACTGTGGATTTTGTCCTCACCAGAGCTTCCTGAACTGTCAGCTTGGGGATGGGGTTGTCTTGTTTTGTTTGGGGGAGCTGGGAATCAAACTGAGAGCCTCAGGCATGCTAGGCAATTGCTGTAGGACTGAGCCACACCCCAGCCCTGAACTGTCAGCTCTTCAAGGACAGGGACAGGGAAGGTTTTTATTTTTGTTGTTGTTTATCACCAGATTTTTTTTTTTTTTTGTACTAGGGATTGAACCCAGGGGCATTCAACAGCTGAGCTAGGCACCCAGCCCTTTTTACTTTTATTTTGAAACAGGGTCTCACTAAGTTGCTGAGGGTCTCATTAAATTGCTGAGGCTGACCTCGAACCTGTGATCCTCCTGTCTCAGCCTCTCAAGTACTGAGATTTAGACATGGGCCAGTGCACCTTCCTATATCTTCAGGTTTTTTTTTTTCTTTTTTTTTTTTTTTTTGCAGTACCAGGGATTGAACCCAGGGGCATTCTACCTCCGAGCTACACCCCCAGTCCTATTTTTATTCTTTATTTTGAAACAGGGTCTCACTAAGTTGCAGATGGCCTCACTAAGTAGCTAAGGCTGGCGGCGAACCCGGATCCGGATCCTCCTGTCTCAGCCTCCCAAGTACTGGGATTACAAGCGTGCACCTCGATGCCCGGCTTTATCTTCAGATTTTTAAATATCCCTTTCAGAATGAAATCTTCATAGAATTTGGTTCTTTTAGCAGTCCATATAAATTGTGCTTTTGAATTCAAATAGAATTAGTGCCAATAAAAAATCCAGGCATGCTGGTGCACATCTGTAATCCCGGTTACTTTGGAGGCTGAGACAGGAGGATGGAAGGTCAGAGGCCGGCCTTAACCGCAACTTAGTGAGATCTTGTTTCAAAACAAATAAAATAGGGCTGGGGATGTAGCTGGGAGGTAGAATGCTTCTGGGTTCGATTTCCAGTACCTGGGGAAGGGGCTGGGGGCGGGTAGAGAAAAACCCCAACTAAAAGAGCCCGAAACCTGGTGGTGGTGAGTATTCGCCTCCCGGCCCGGCCTCTTCACCTGTCTTTGCTGTGCCGCAGAGAGGAGGAGGAGGAGCGTGGAGCTGATCCCCCTGACGGCGCGCATGGTGATGGTGCACCTGGTGAACCACCTGGGCCACTACCCGCTGGCCGGGGGCCCGGCCGTGCTGCACAGCCTGGTCAGCGAGAACCACGACAACGCGCACGCCGAGGGCGCCGAGCTGTCGTCGGAGGTGTTCCGCAGCCCGCAGCTGCAGCTGTTCGTGTTCAACGACAGCACGCTGGTGTCCTGCCTGCAGACGCCGGCGCGGGGCCCGGACGTGCGGGTCATCGTGCGGGACATCTCGGGGAAGTACTCGTGGGACGGCACGGTGCTGTACGGCCCGCTGCAGGGGCGCGCGGCGCGCGGCGGGGCGCAGCCGTCCTTCCCCGCGCCCAGCCGCCCCCCGGACGCCGCGCCCGGCTGCCCCGGCGAGGAGGGGGACGACGCCCTCGACCGGCTGCTGGAGAGCCTGGGCCGCAGCAGCCCCGAGTGCCTGCCGCCCGCGCAGCGCGGCCTGCACGAGCCCGCGCCGCCGCCGCGCGCCATGAGCCGCGAGCAGGAGCGCGACATCACCGACGCCATCCTGCGCCAGAGCGCGCGGGAGGACCGGCACGTCCGCGGCCGCCTCCGCGACCCCGCCGCCCGCGTGGCCGGCCAGGCCCAGCCCGCGCCCGTCGAGCCCCGCGGGCCCTTCTACTTCTGCAGGCTGCTGCTGGACGACCTGGGCATGAACTCCTGGGACCGGAGGTGACCGGCCGGCGGGTCAGGGGAGAGGGAAGCAGGAAGGGCCATCTTCCTCTGTTCCAGCGTGTACAGATTATTCTCAGCTGCTCAGTGAAAGCTAACAGGGAAACTGATCGTGCTGTACTGGCACACAGGTTGAATTCCAAACACCTGCTGGATATTTTAAAGCGTATCAAGCACTTTCTATGTGGGTGTGCATTTCATTTAATTACTTCCCTGTCCACTGTTATTTCTGCTTTCGTGCAAGATGCAAATGGACGTCAAAGGCTAATAGCAGTATGCCCTTGGGTCTGATGGGGACGTGGACTTGGGATCCGCACAGGAGTTCAGGAGGAGGGAGTCAATCCCGCGGAAAGTACAGGGCAGTAGAGAAAAACTCACGAAAGAGGGCGGGTCTGCCCTGGGCCCTGGGAGTAGAGGGGGGTTTGTAAAGACAGCATGGAACAGATTCACGGCAGAGCTGACAGTGGCAACAGAAGCAAGAACCCGCACACATCCTCACTGACCCAGAGTCACCCGTGTCGCTAGACAGGAATGGGACAGTGGGGTTTTCATGCCTTCACCTGTCCAAGGAGCACTGAGTTCCTTCTGAAGGCGTCTATCATGAATCCTTAGCGAGGGAGGTAGTCAATGGATGGCTGATAGGTAGGTTTTAGGAAGTAGCAAAGTTGACTTGTGATCACATGATTTTTTTTCTTTATAGGAAGAATTTTCATCTGCTGAAGAAAAATTCAAAATTATTGAGAGAGCTAAAAAATCTGGACTCTCGTCAGTGGTAGGTGAAAATATATCAAACCTCTTTTGTCCTGTTTGTCTTTGTGTGAGCTTGGAAGCCAGACACAGTGGCAGGAATGATCACACCTAGAAAGACACCTAAGGGTGGCCTGTCACCTCGGATCTGGTGACATCTGCCCGTGCCAAACTTTGCTGTGTGTCCCCTTTAGGAGGTTGGTACTAGGGATTGAACCCAGGGGCATTCTACCTCCAAGCTCTACCCTGAGCCCTTTTTATTTTTTTATTTTGAAACAGCATCTCACTAAGTTAAGTTGCTGAGGCAAGCCTCAAACCTGCGATCCTCCTGTCTCAGCCTCCCAAGTACTGGGAATATAGGTGCGCCACTATGCCCAACTTAACCTTTGCTTTTGATCACGTATCTTTCTGTGTGGCAGCCAGTAGACAT
Organism: Glis glis; assembly: GCA_004027185.1. Classification (NCBI taxonomy): domain Eukaryota; kingdom Metazoa; phylum Chordata; class Mammalia; order Rodentia; family Gliridae; genus Glis; species Glis glis. The sequence continues at coordinate 62,891 of PVJS01001671.1, forward strand.
CCAGTCTCGTTTGTTTTCTGCAACTACCTCTTTTTCTGATGAGGGGACGGGTTTAGCTAGGTTAGAAAACCCGTAGCATGTTACTTGAAGCCATGTGAGACTGACTGCATAGTCCACACCGTGCACCAGGCACTGGCATTCGTAATCTCAGCTTTATAATGTCAGAAAGATTAAAAGCAGCATGTCATAATTAATCTCTATTAATAACACTCATTCTCCAAAGCTGCTCACATTCTCAGATCTACCACTTTTCTATGCAATCCCGAAAACATTTCTAGAGATGAGCTCACAACCATGAAAAGCTTTAGATTTGGGGAAATGCGTGCTTCCCAAACTGTCTAAGTCAAGGATAGAGCTTAGACCTCAGTATGTAACAGATGCTTAAGAGTCTTGAAAAGAATAAACTGCTTCCTTGGTCTTGAGTTTTTAAAAAACATCTTTTGAAAGAAACCCAGCTGTGTTCCCTCGTATTGCCCTCAGAGGTATCTTCTCATGTTATCAGCTCTCAAATAAAAACTTCAGGCTGTTTCCCTCAAGCTTGTTTTTATTTTTATTTTTTTCTGTATTGGGGATTGAACATAGGGGCATTCTACCTCCGAGCTACACCCCCAGTCCTATTTCTTTTGAAACAGAGTCTCACTAAGTTGCAGAGGGCTTCACTAAGTAGGTGAGGCTGGCCGCGAACCTGTGATCCTCCTATCTCAGCCTCCCAAGTACTGGGATTACAAGCGTGCGCCACCACGCCCGGCTCCCTCAAGCTTGTTTTTCAGCTCTTTACTCACTACGTCTCTCTTGCTCCTTCTTAACTCGTGAGTTGTAAATCTGTTGGCACTGTGAGTTTTTGGAGGGTGGAAGGTGGTGGGAAGTAACAGAGCCCAGCTCTGGACTCGCTCCAGCATCCATTCACCGGCCATCACGCCTCACTTCAAGGCCCGGCCGCTCCTGGCACTCACAGGGAGAGCCGGGGCCTGCTGAGCAAACGTCTCCATCGTCTGTGTTGAGGTGGCTCGCTTGGGGTTTTCATTGTTTTTTTAGAGTTCTGATCAAAACTCAAAGTGATACATACTAAAATTTTATTTTCAAGCCGGCTCTTGGTTCAGGTCCCTGTGATTGGCACATCAGCTCCACAGCTGTGATTTTTCATTGGTGGTTTGAATCCTTAAACTGGATATAAACATAATAACTAGTAAATTCCAGTTGGAACTTTCTTGTAAATACTTGGAAGATTACTTAATTTAAAAGGTCCTTTTTTCATGTCACTCAGGGCCAGCCAACTCCAATCATGTTACACTTCCTAGGTGGCTTGCCCATTCTCCAGACAGTGATAGATATTTTAGTATCAAGAAATATACAGAATTAAAATAAATTAAATATTCAGGACAAAATGACTCATCTGCAGCTGGACATGGGGAAAGGAGCCATCCCCCAGTCCGAAGCCTGCGGTGCTGCAGTCATTTTAAATATCTTCATTTCCTGATTCATCAAGCGAAACTTAACAGTGAAAGATCTGAGCTTGAAGAATTTTTAGAAACTCATTAGAGACAGAGAACCTGAAGTTGTCGTGATTTCGTTTCCTGCACGGTGCCATGATTCTGTTTCTCTAGAGGAACAGAGACCAGGTTCTCTGTGGAAATCCCGGGAGGGATTTCTCCTGAAGGACTTGGGGACTCAACTCCCTCTCCCGCCTGTCCTTCAGTGTTAAACAGCAGTCATCTGGGCCCCACTTTCAGCGCTTCCGGCATACGCTGCACAGAGCTCCCCGCTCCTCGTGTTAAGCGAGTACATTGGTATCTCGTAATTGTGGCAATTTGCTGAGTGTTAATGCACTTTAGTTGCATGAGGTGCAACTGAATTAGCTCCCCAGGGTGCTGTTGCAATAAAAGATGGCTTTGGATAGCTGATTGGCAATGCTCTGCCCCTTGATTAACCTTCACTTAAAACCCCAGCTCTGGATTTAGTGTCGTCTTCACATCTAGATGCCTACCAACTCATTTTGTGGTAAAGGGTATTTTCAATATTCTTTTGAAAAAAACTATAACTAAGCCTGGGACTCTTCAGCTGTGAGAAATCTAGGCTGTCCTGTAGATTGGTCGGGTGGCAGATAGGACCTTATCTTGTCCCTCAACTTTCAGTTAGATAAATTCTGTTTCTGATATCAATCTGCATCTACCTTCAAGAGGCATAGTTCCTTGTAATGTGTTTTTAGAAAGGAGAGACTATCTGGCAACTCTGGCCAATATACCATGAAGTAGCAAAGATGCCAAGACAGTGGGAGGATGAGCACATGTCCAGTCACAGTGGCCTCTCCTTGTAAATATATTCTTGCCGCCATGTGGGGAGATGGAGGCTAAAATCATGTTTTTCTTTGTTTGTCTCTTTAACGTGACGGCACAAGGAAAGTGAGCTATTCTGGTCACTTCCTAATAAGAAAGAAAAATGCATTCTAATGAGCAAGGGGAAATTGTTGATTTTATGTCTGTGTGTTCCTGAATTACCTGCTCCTCCATGCGTCGGCCGTGCAGCTCATGGCTATGAAGTGCTGTTGATGTTGTAATGGCCATTTCAGAAGCCTGGCTCTAATAAGGCCAGACACAGTGTCTGCACCCTAGCAGGCTCTCTGCGGTGCTAACATTTTGGAGGATGTGAAATCTGATGAATGTTTACAACTGAAGGTCGCTTTTCCTTGCTCCCCCATCAGTCTATCCGTCATTGGGGTTTAGCTCTCTGTGCGCCTGCACTGAATTAATAGGACTTGGGACCCAGGAGCAGCTTCAATGGAAAAAGCCTAGACTTTAAGCGGAATAAGCAGAAAGATTTCAGGTAAACCCGAGGTTGTTTTTATGTGTGTAAAGTCTATAGAAGAGAGAAAAATAAACATTGTGGAGTTTTAAATATATAGAGAGAACTGCAGAAGGAAACCGAGTATACTTTTTTCTCCTTTTATAGAGAAAGTCTTTTAGGTCAAAGGTTAGGATATCTATTATCATCATCTGAGCCCCCCAAATTACTATAGCTCTGGGGATAAGCTAGTCAGATCTTAGGTGCCCCTTGTGGGTGTCTCCTGCCTGTCACTCGGTGATAAATGGGGAGGCAGTTTCAGAGCTCCCTACTCCAGCTTGCCGTCTGTTTGGGAGCAAAAGGTCTCTGCCAGGGCATCATTCCTGCCCCCAGGACGATGGCCATACAAATCCTCCCTCCTCACAGCACCTCTTCCCATCGAGAGAGAGATTCCAGGAGGGTGCGATGTCTGGCCTGCAGGTGCTCACGATGCCCTCCTTTCTCGAGGCAGCAGGACAGTTTGTATCAAAAGACCTGCAGGTGGGCACCGACCGAGCCCGGAGCGGTGGCGCACGCCTCTAGTCCCACCCGGTACCTGGGAGGCTGAGTAGGAGAAGTGCAGGTCTGCGGCCAGCCTCAGCAACTTAGGGAGACCCTGCTGCAAAATAAAAAGGAAACAGGAGCTGGGGATGTGGTATAATAGAGAGAGAGAGAGAGAGAGAGAGCTCGCGCGAAAGAGCGCTTACGAGAGCGAGCGGGCAGGGACCAAGGAATTCTATTCCTCTGAATTTGTTTTAAGGACATTTTAAAGAGCTTGTGAAAAGATTGTAAAGATTATCTTTACAGACATATTAAAGATAATATGAAAATGTCTTTACGAATGGAAGCAACCTAGATGAGGATTCAGAATATGGTTAATTAATAGACTAGAGTGCTGTGTGGTCATTGATAACTGTATTGTAGAAGACATAGTCTAAAAGTTCTCACACTCAAAATAGTTAAAGTGGAGAATTTTATGTTATGTGTATCTTACCACAATAGAGAAAAGTGTTCACAAGTATTTTAAGTGTAAAAATCAGTTGCAAAACAGAATATAGTCGTTTCTTACATTTCATATTTGCGTGCAAGAGGGCATCCTAAAATGCTCACAACTGTGTTTTGTTCTTATATGTTCAAATTGCACACTTTTTATTCTTCTCTTTCCCTTCTATATTTTCTAATTCTTCTTACAAGTATATTTATTTGAAAACTATGAGGTGAAATGAATAGCTATCTAAATGAATAGAGAACTCTCCTCCTCCAGTTATTTATTAACTTTTTAGTTGAACTTCAATTAGTCCTGCTTATGAAGTAGAAAAACAGCCTATGCAGAAGGAAATATTAAAGAATTTGTTAAAATATGGAGCCCAGTTCTACCAATAAGGATGTCTAATCGGATTACAATGTTGAGATAGTAAAAAATTAGACAATAGAAACATTTCTGCATTGTTTAAGCATAAATATAGTTTTTTTCTGAGATTTTTCAGAATGTAATGCAAAAGTGAGGAGAAGGGTGAAACTGCTCTGGAAGTAATAAGCTAATTTTTAAAAAATAGAAACTATATAAAGCCAGGTGCAGTGGTGCACACCTATAATCCCAGTGCTTGGGAGGCTGAGACAGGTTCGCGGCCAGCCTCAGCTACTTAGTGAGGCCCTTTGCAACTTAGTGAGACCCTGTTTCAAAATAAAGAATAAAAAATAGGGCTGGGGTGTATCTTGGAGGTAGAATGCCCCTGGGTTCAATCCCCAGTACTGCAAAAAACACACAAAAAAAGAAACTATAAAGCCAGGTGCAGTGGTGCACACCTATAATCCCAGTACTTGAGAGTCTGAGACAGGAGGATTGTAGATTTGAGGCCAGCAGTGCACAGTAACTTAACTTAACGAGACCCTGTTTCAAAATAGAAAGAGTTGGGAGTGTATCTCAGAGGCAGAATGCTCCTGGGTTCAATCTCCAGTCTCCTCACCCCCAATAGAAACTATATCTAAACTCATGGATGGTGCAGCTGTGGAATAATTGATATACTATATTAAAGGTCTTCTTGAGTAAGAATAGTATTTTCAGGTCTGAACTATCATGAGATTTCTTGATAGGGGACCAGTTATTCTGCCTCTTTACTCCATGGTATAATTTTTAAAGCATTCAAGTATACCATCATATATCTGCTCAGTTTAATAGAGATTTAGCTGAGCCCCTATTGTGCACCAAATACGACATTCAATGTACAAAAGAGGAAAAGGCATATCACTTCTCTTCAAAGTGCATATCATGCTTATTTGCTTTAATAATAAACTTCCCCAAATCCATCATGGAGCAAGCTGATGAAGGATTAATAAGGCCGAAAGAGATTTCCCTGGACAGCTTTCCACGGGCCAGGTGCCCTCAGAGTAATCGGAGCACAGGGTTGGTATAAAGAAAGTACCTACTTGTGTTCTGCTTGGAAGAAGTTTCTGTTTCCCGTAGAGTCTTGACATATCTTACAGTTCCAGTCAAGGAACTACCAAAATGGAGAAAGTGAAACATGGGTGGTCACATAGACCTACTCACAGATGATGTTCTTTACCAACAATGCAGAGAACTTGCCAACCGCGTGCTCTAGCCTGCCTGCTCGATGACTCTAGAGTCCCCAGGCATGGTCTCTGGAGCCGGCTGCCTTGCTCTGGTTCCAGCCTCCTGCTGGTTGTGTGTACTTTTTGTTTCAGTTTCTGTGCCTCCTCTCATCCCCTTCTTCAAGGCAGGTAATGATAGCAATGCTTGTCTCATTAGAGCAGTTGTCAAGAGTAAATGAGGCCACGTGTCAAACGGTCTTGGAACAGTGACCGACCCCTAGGAAGTTCTCAGTGAATGTGAGCTCAGTAGGAGGAGTCGTGCCGGTGGTAGCAGCAAAATAAACTTTACACATAAGAACTCTAACTCCTTTAAATTTAAAACTTACAGCCGTGAGACCCACAAAATTGCCGTGTTTTACATCGCTGAAGGCCAAGAGGACAAGTGCTCAATCCTGTCCAACGAGAGGGGAAGCCAAGCGTACGAGGACTTTGTTGCTGGTCTTGGATGGGAGGTAATCAGTTTCACCCACTCAGTGTTTGTAGACCAGCACTATTTAAGGACGTGCATGAACCACAGGTTAAGTATGTGTGTTCTTACATGCATTTTACATTCAAATATAGCAGGGGTAGAGTTCAGGAATTGAAGAATGTCTCGAACTTGACGTCTTAAATCGGTTCCTTTTCTGGGCTTTATACATAAACTTTTGTTTCCCCTTAATATTTTTTCACTTGGTCTGTATCAGAACTGAAGAGTCAGATGAGCCTACCCAGCCATAGGCAGTTTGTAGTAAGAGAAAACAAATGTGGGCAGAGAAGCAGTGGTTTGGGCCAATATGGAGATGTTGGAGAAGAAATCAGTGACTTGGTAGGTGAGAAGATGGAGAAAGAGTTGGATGAAGTCAAGAGTTGAAATGCAAATAGAATGTAGTAGCCACGATAGTCCAACTCTCAACCTGTTTTCCTAACACAGATGCCCAGGATGATTGGTATTGAAAAATTTGGGTTTTTATTTACTAAACGGATACACACACACACACACACACACACACACACACACACACACACCTACCTGTCTCTTAGGAACAAAAGTTGAGAGGAAAATAAGTCCCAGAATCTGAAAAGAATTCAAAGTAGTTAAAATGAAATCAAACTATCTAATTTTTTTAAACTTTTTCCTGTTTTTTTGTTTTGGTTTCCCAGTTATCTGTACTGAGGAGAATCTCTCTGGGTACAGAAGCACAGTCTGCCTCTGAGTTCAGCGTTAGCAAGGGGACTGCTGCAGAACTGGGGACAGGCTAAGAGCACACCAGAGTCACTACCGTATACCTTCTAAAAAAGGATACCTACTTTTCAAGTAGGTTTTAGTCTAAGAGCGATTTTACTTCTAATAAATCATTGTTTTTCTTGCTAATAAGGTTACTTCTTATTTGTCATCAGGTGTATTTATTATTTAACTAATATTTTTTAAACAATACATTCCCACCTAGAGTTTTAAGAGAAGACTACAGCATTAATCCAGAGTATATATTGATGGTATTTGGGACAGAAGAGATTTTTCTATTGCTTTCTTTGATGTGTGTTAGAATAGGTGCTTTAATGAAAGAATAATAGTTTGTGACAAGTTAAAGAATTTAAATGTAAAGAATTTAGATGTAGAAAAGAACATTCCGGCCATGACTTGAAAATGAATTATGAATTAAAAACTTTTGGTGGAGGCATAAATGGGAACAACCCTTTTGAAAGTCACTTTAGCAATGGCTGCTGAATTGTGTGACATCTGCACCCTCGACCCACCTTCTTAAAGAAACACTCGCTTGAGGGCTCCTTCTGGTTTTAGAAAGTAGAAAAATCCACTAATCCATCGGTGGAAAACTATGTTTGTGTTTATGCACTCACAATAGCAAGAGTAGTGCCAGCACTTGTCTGTAATCCCAGTACTTGGGAGGCTGAGACAGAAGGATCAAAGGTTCAAGGCCAGCCTCAGCAACTTAGCAAGACCCTGTCTCAAAATTTAAAAAATGAAATAAAAAGGGCTGGGAGTGTAGCTTGGAGGTAGAATGGCTCAATACCCAGTACCACACACACATACAATAAAAAAGTACAAGAATTGTGATGTGATGCTGGCATTTAGAGATGCAGATAGAAGTGTGCAAGTGCTTCCTTGAAGTGAGAAGGCAAAGCTGTGATATTTTGAGAGACAGAGACCATAGTCCTATTCCTTTTATTGTGGTATATTGCTATGATTATTCTGTTTTATTAGGTTTTTTTTTTTTTTTTGCGGTACCGGGGATTGAACGCAGGGGCGTTCTACTTCCATGCTACACCCCCGGCCCTATTTTTTATACTTTATTTTGAAACCGGGTCTCACGAAGTTGCAGAGGACCTCACTAAGTAGAGAGAGAGAGAGAGAGAGACAGAGAGACAGAGACAGGGAGAGAGAGAGAGAGAAAGAGAGAGAGAGAGAGCTGAGGTTGGCCACGAACCTGGATCCTCTGGTCTCCACCTCCCAAAGTACTGGGATTACAAGTGTGCGCCACCACGCCCAGTTTGTTAATTTCTTACTATGCCTAATTTATAAATTTAAATTTTTCATAGGTATGTATATATGTGTGTGTGTGAGAGAGAGAGAGAGAAAATGCAAAGTATATGTAAGGATTGGTACTATTTGTGGTTTAGGATATCTTGTGGGGATCTTGGGATGTCCCCCTAAACCTGTGGAGCACCCCGTACGTATATATGTCTGTATGTGGACATGTGTGTATGCATACATTTCCCACATGTAAGCATACATTTGTATGTATATATACATGTGTATGCATACATGTAGAAAAAGTTAAACACATACTAAAATCTTGATTGTTTTCTTCAGGTAGTAGGAATATGGAGCAATGTTAATGTTCTTCATTTAATAACTTAATCTTGTCTAACTTTGTATTATATTTGCTGATGATTTGCAATCATAAAGATCTTGAAATGAAAGCGATCCATTTTTAAGTGCACGTTCCCGTGGGTGGTAAGAGCCGCCCACGTGACACGGTCTTCTCCCTCTGCGCCTCTGCAGGTGGACCTGTCCACGCACTGCGGGTTCATGGGCGGCCTCCAGCGCAACGGCAGCACGGGGCAGACCGCCCCCTACTTCGCTACCTCCACCGTGGAGGTCATTTTCCACGTCTCCACTCGGATGCCGTCAGACTCAGACGACTCACTTACCAAAAAGGTGAGGGCCTCCTTGGGGACCGCGCGTGGTGCCCCCCGTGCAGTTGCGGTCCTGGGACTGGACGGAGACCGGGCCTGGGGCCACCGAGGCCACTCTCTGGACTCGACTCGATGGCAGCGTCTTGCCTCCTCCAGCTGCAGGCGAGGGGAACCAAACGACCAACTGGCAAAACTCTAGTCCTGAGATTGGGGATTGGAAAAAAGGCCTCTTAAATGTTGCTCTCTGGGGATCTCTCCTCACATTAGTATTACCTGACAGAGAACAGCATTTTTATCTCACAGATTGGCAAAGGTTGCAGTATTTTATTTTATTATCTTATTTTATTTTGTTTGTACTGGGGATTGAGCCAATGGGTGTTCTACCTCCGAGCTACAACTCCAGCCCATTTTATTTTGAGTCAGGGTCTCACTAAATTGCTGAAGCTGGCCTTAAACCTGGGATCCTCCTGTCTTAGCCTCCCAAATACTGGAATTACAGACGTGTGCCACTGCGCCTGGTTTGTAGTGGCCTTAATGGCGGAAGCACTGGTGGGGCTCTGGGAAGGCCGTCCCCCACAGGCTCGCGAGGTGGGTTGGTAACGGCCACTAAAATGACAAAGCGCAGATGTGCTGCCCTGTCCTGCCGGGCTGTTCACCTTTCCTTCTTCCTGAGCTTTGGCCCTGTGTGCAGTTTTTGCTGGATTTCAAAGGCAGCCTCATGCCCCCAGGGGAACATGGCCCTGTACTCCCATCCTGCAGGATGTTCACCTCAGGTGACCCTGAGGCAGGAGCAAGGAGCACCTTCATAGGAGAGCAATGTAGTCTGGTAAGGAAGCCACTCCTGGAAGTTTCCAGATGAGAGAGCGGCTGTGATTTGTGGCATCTGACCTGCTAGCAGTGGCGGAGCCGGGACTCTGACCTCGGCCCACCTTCCTCCTAAGACACGGGTGCGAGGAACTGCAGACAGCACCTCAGGTGCCGGCTAAGGCTGCCATTGGGAAGCTAATGATGAGACAGGTGGACCCATGCCCAAGGGTGCCTCGGTTTCTCATCTGTTGAGTAAAAGTAGAGCTGATGTCACAGGCGAGAACAGGAACATGCCTGTAAACTGCATAGCACGGTGCCTGGTAAGGTCTGCCATCAGCCCTTGTCATTCCCCTTGGCTTAGCAGATTCCTTTTCCCCTGCCCCGTTAGCCAGATGGATGATAGCTGATGGGCCCCACTGTACCTTTCTCATTTCTCTTCTCTGTGCTACTGCACCCGCAGACATCTGCACCATGTACACGGTCGACAGCAGTGCATGTGAGACATGAGAATGCAGGGCACAACCCAGTCACAAAAATGTCATCGTGATCCAGTATCTCGGATGTACAAAGCATGATGTGCATTCAGACACTTAGCCACCTTTCATCCCTGCAGCCCCAGATGGTATGGTGGCTCCCAGAGGTGCTGGGTCCCGCGTGCGGCGGGGGAATGCCTCCTCCTCATCTCAGGTCTGATGGCCGCCTCTGGCTGCAGAGCTGCTGGTGGAGGGGCCCCGCCCTGCAGGTGTTCACCAGCATCCCAGAGTCCAGTGCAGCTCACTGAGGCCTAAGCCACATGCACACTTTTTTTGAGGTACCTTATAAATTGTTGCTACTCTGCAAATGCATCACCATATCCTATTTTTCTATGTCAGTGAACTATTTTGTTAAAAGATAGATTAACATATAAAATATATTTTTAAAGTAAAGAGGATTTTTTGTTGTTGTTTTTGTGAGAAAAGATGTGCTGTTTTCTTGACAAAATGCCATGCTATAAATAATGTTCCAAGGGTTGGCCTGGTTGAAAGATTCCCTACTGTAATAATCAAAATTCAGCTGATACCTTTTGCAGTTCTAAGATTTAGCATCATTAGCGATAAATTCTCTTTATCAGGGTGTCTCACAGCTAGACCAAAAGTCAGTCACAGTAACAGCAGCCCCGCAGCTCCTTGTCTTATTCTAACTAAATTGTCCCTAACAGCTTAAAAATAAGCTGCAAAATTCTAAAGTGATTCATGCTCTCTTCTGCCCCTGTCATGGGGGGACTTTTTCAATTCTGCAATCCGGTTGCAACCCCATACTGAACTCTTGATCCTTCACTGCAGAAATTTGTTAGCTCCCGCTAGATTAGATTTTTCACAGCTAATCTAACTGCTGTAGGGGTTTGCGGAGTGGGGACAGAGCTGTGCTATTGGATTTGTCCAATTCATTTGACTCCAGGACTATAATTGCACTTATGTCTTACAAGGCCTTTATAGCCTCGGGCTGGCCAGCCGCATAAAAAACAAATTGGCAGTGATACAGTGCGAGCGAAAGGGATGAAAGGCCCACATTATCAGTCTCCAGGCAGCGCTGCTCTGGCAGGAAGTTTCTTGGTTAATTTACAAATAAAACTTAGATTTTAGGATGGGCACACTGTCAGCTGAACAATGGGGATGTCAGGCCTGACTGTTACTTAGTCAGAGTAGCAGCCAGGCCACTGAGGAGCAGGAATTCTTCAATCAAGCAGACGCCTCCTCCTGGAGCCAGCTGGCGATGTAATGCAATTAGTTGGGAAAGGAGGTCAGCCTATTAGGTGTGGACCATGACCAGTGTCACCAGTGGCGTGCAGCCTGGCAGCAGCAGGCACAATGGCTCAGGCGGAGGACTTTAGAACTCTGTCAGGACAAGAAGTGGCAGGACGTGGGATTGATTTCTTTGTGTGTGTGTGTGTGTGTGTGTGTGCGTGTGTGTGCACGCGCGCGCTGCACGCACACACGCCCAGTATTGGGGATTGAACCCAGGAACATTCTACCTCCAAGCTACACCCCCAGCCCTTTTTATTTGTTGTTTCGAAACAAGGTTTTGCTAGGTTACTGAGAGTCTCATTATGTTGCTGAGGCTGTCCTCAAACCTGCAATCCTCCTGTCTCAGCCTCCCAAGTACAAGGATTACGGGCATGTGCCATGGCACCCAGCTGGGGTTGATTTCTTGAGGCTTAAGAAGCGGGCGTTCGTTCCGAGCCTGATGCGCGTCGGGTGGTAGGTGGATGCAGGCGCTGGTGTGACGCCAGCTCCCTTCCAGCCGGAGGCTCATTACTCTCCTGAATTACACACACATCACATCAACTGACTCGTGTCCCCTGAGCAGACTTGCACATGGGTTTCTAAGTGCAGGGCCTCTAGTCAAAATTCCCCCAAACTATGAATGCTGGCTAGGATGTGGGGAAATAGCAGTCCTTAGGCACTGTTTGCGGGGTTGCAAATTAGTACAGCCGCTATGGAGAGCCATGTGGAGGTTCCCCAGAGGACTGGGAAAGGACCCACCGTAGGACCCAGCTGTACCACTCCTGGGAATCTTTCCAGAGGAACTGACGTCAGAATATTATAGTAATACATGCATATCCATGTTTATAGCAATACAATTCACAATAGCCACATTATGGAACTAGCCTAGGTGTCTGTCAACAAACAGATGACTAGATTATGAAAGTGTGGTATGTTCACACAATGGAATTGTACTCAGCCATAAATAAGAACAAAACTGTGTCATTTGTAGGAAAAGGGAGGGAACTAGAGAGTATTCTGCTAGGTAAGATTAGCCAGTCTCAGAAAGTGAAGGATTATATGTTTCCTCTCACATGTAGAAGTTAAAGAGAAACTGGGAAACAAAAGGAGACGTTAGACAAATGAGAGATACCAGTAAAACAGTGGAAGGGGATTAAGAGAGGGAGGTTGGGGTGGGGGAAGGAGATTGGATGAAGGAAACAGTTCAAATAATGCTATGGACATATATGAAGTTATCAACACCAGTCTCAATAACAAGGACGGGCAGGGGGCGACGTGGGTTGGGAGTTGGGGGAATCACACCAAGAGCTTTGTGCATGGCTGTGAGGACACTCTGAACCTCATTATGATGTATAATTATGATGCACAAATAAAAATGCATTTAAAAATCCCCCCAGACTCATCAAGGGACACCTCTGTGTTGAAACCCCCTTTAAATTGAGCACCGCCATAGGTTCCCAGACTTTCCGTCGTGTTCTGACATGGTGGACAGTTTGCCTGGACCAGCTGTATTTGTTTTACCTACTGTGCTCTTGTCATAGAGGCAGAAGAAGGTGCATTTTTGCTCTTAGCTCCAGATCACCAGCCAGTGGGGCCCATGGCTTTAGCTCCTAGTTTTGTGATTTAGCTAATTAAACTGTAATGTGTCCAGAAGTCTGAGGTGCATGGTGTTGAGAGCAGCTCTGAGGATGGTGAATACTGTGTTATTGGCACACAGAAATAGCTCCTCCTGAATTACAGAATCGCCACACCAGGACGGAGGTCTATTGGTGGGATACACTCTCCTGGGAAGTAATTCTACAATACAGTTGCAAATAGAATCAGGAGAGACTTAACTTGGGTTCTGTAATTGAGTAACCTCATTCAGGAAGGGGAGAGTAACTGCGACATTTCAGCAGTCATGTATCGCCTCTGAGCGGATGCTCCGCATCTCATCTCTGGATGGAAAGGAGCGTTCACGAGTGGTAGGTGCTGGCACTGGACGGTAGCAGCACCTTTGAGAGGTGTTTGGTGGATGGGCTGTTATGCCCCAGGGCCCAGAACCACCCCGAGGTGCGCTGCCTTTTCAGGAGGAGGCTGTAGCTCTGAGCTCTGGGGTAGCCCCACTTCTCACAATTACCTTTCGCTGCTCCAAATTCCGCTCAAAGTTTCGGTTAGATTCTATCCACATTTCCCTCGAAAGCCTTCCTCTCTTGTGCTGTTGACGTGCTGACTACGGTGTGTTTTGACTCCAGAAGGACTGAATTGCAGGGATGTGTTGTAAGGTCCTTGCATGTTTTATTGAAAAGCAGAAAGGAAGAAAGAAAAGCTGCAGTACCTAACGTGGGATCAGCGCTGGGGTGTAGCTCAGGGGTGGGTAGAGCACTTGCCTAGCTTGCAGGAGGCCCTGAGCTCCATCTCCAATACAGAAAACGACAACAACAAAAAGAAGAAGGGCGTAGATAAAGATGCTCCGTGCTACTGTGAAAGCCCAGTGGCATTTGTAAAAACGATTTGTGTAATGGGTTGGCCCCACCTTTTGCCTGCCACCCTGTTAGCCTTTGTACTTGTGAGGGGGCGGTGGGCGAGCGACGAGAAGAAAAAGGTGCGGTGGGTAATTTTGTGTTTCGCAAGTGGTCAGCCCCATTGATTGTCCTGGATCTTCGTGACTTGCGCGCCACCCCTGCAGCTTCACTTGTCCTAGAGTCCACACTCAGACACAATCGAGTCGTGCACCCGCGGTATAGGTACAAAGGGACAGGTGCACATCTCTCTTTAAGTAATTGACTTGGACAGTCGTTCCCTGAAGTATGAGAGAGAGAAGAATAAGTAGAAGAATAAGTAGGCATCGCAGCCAGCACCTTCCTTTGTAACCTCGTAAATGGAAAAGAGGCCACGTTGGGGTCACCTTGGATTTTCCCTTTGTGGCCAAGTAGTCTGTAAAGAAAATAGTCTTCATGCTAACATGTTCTAAATACATAGTATTCCAGACTATCTCTGAGGACAAAACTAAAACATTAGCTTTGACACCACATCTCTGTGTTATTCGAGTGCTTCTAAATTTGATCACTTTTAGTCTTCAGCTGTCAGGTAAGCAAGAACTCAAGACACGCTTGTTCGTGTTGACAGATAACGCGTCTTGCTTATCCATCTGCTGCTCCGTGCGAGGCAGAAATCTCACAGTTCCAATCAGCCTCAAAGGGCCTCTGCCAGGCAGCCTTTGTGGTTTCAGAACTTCAGTTTGGTCCAGCAGTTTAATCTTTATAACCTGGCCTATCTTAGTCACGCTTTTAGGTTTCTCAACAGATTTCATGTGCAGCTTTCTCCAGCCTGGGATGGTCCAGCTTGGGATGTTGCAGGAGATTTATCAAGGTTGTTTGTGACCCTTGATAAATCTTCCAGGACCCAACAGAGCCAGACCCTGGAAGAACTCTCAGAGGGCCCATCCCTAAAGACCTGTATGCTACAGTCTCCTCAGAGACACCTGGAATCTGGGATTTCCTTTTGAACTTTACAGCCTTTGTGTGTATAAAATGACAAACTAGGCGTGGTAGCTCACACCTGTAATCCTGGTACTTGAGAGGCTAAGATAGGAGAATCACAGGTCTGAGACCAGCCTCAACAACTTAGCAAGACCCTGTTTCAAAATAAAAAATAATACAGGGGTGGGTATTGCTCAGAGGTCGAGTCCCCCTCGGTTCATTCCCTAGTTTCACAAAAAAATAAAAAAAGATAAAATAAGGACTAAAGTGCTGAGCTATGACAATAAAGTAGCTTTTGGTGCTGAGGTAGCCGTGGGACAGTACAAATGACACTGAGCTGGACACCCTGCTGAGGCTCCCAGGCCCACTCCATCACGTGCTGTTCATGACTCTTGAGTAGGCACAGACTTCACCTCCCTGAGCACCCATTTCCTCTGTGTAAGACAATAGAAAGATGATGTAGTATGCCTCAGAGTCAGTAAGATGGACCAAAACAGATGTCTAAACATACTATCTATACAGTAAGCGCTCTTTAAATGCTACGTACTAGTGCTCCTATCAACTTGAACTAACATTTATTAGTTTCCTAAACAAAGGTAATTTTGCACATTCTTTTTCTTAAAGGTTTGTCACAAGACTAGGTTCTTACACATTTGCTAGCAATCGTGTTATAATGGTTTATATTCTCATATTTATAATGTCATATTGAATTTAAAAACTCATGTCATTAATTGTTCTAGTAACATGCTCAGCAACATAAAGCATCCAACTTTGGTGTAGACGTAAAATGTCATTAGGAGAATCCTTGCAAAGGTGTTGGGCCCCGTCAGCCATAATGCCCCTTGATGTTTGGATGCATGATTCTTGGTGCCAAATGTGTTTCACAGAAGATGAGCTGTATTTCTGTGGAATTGTGTTTTTAAAAATACACATTGAGCCGGGCGTGGTGGCGCACGCTTGTAATCCCAGTACTTGGGAGGCTGAGACAGGAGGATCGCAGGTTTGCGGCCAGCCTCGGCTACTTAGTGAGGCCCTCCTTAACTTAGTGAGACCCTGTTTCAAAATAAAGAATAAAAAATAGGGCTAGGGGTGTAGCTCAGAGATAGAATGCCGCTGGGTTCAATCCCCAGTACCGCAAAAAATAAATAAATTAATAAAAATTAAAAAATAAAAATACACATTGAAAATACCAACATTGTAGCCTTTTTTTTTTGGCAGAAAAGACTTTTGCCTCTGCATTTTATACTTCCGTTTGCAAGCCGTGACCCCCCCCCAACCCACTGTTATCACCTTGATGAATAAAGAGCCAATGTGCCGTTTCAGCTCCGTCACTTGGGAAACGACGAGGTGCACATCGTCTGGTCTGAACACTCCAGGGACTACCGCAGGGGCATCATCCCGACCGCCTTCGGAGACGTCTCCATTGTTATTTACCCCATGAAGAACCACATGTTCTTCATCGCCATAACAAAGAAGCCCGAGGTATGTTTCCTCTGTGTCGACTTGAACAGCATTTGCCAGATGAGTCGCTGTCACTGAAACACAGCGATACCATCAAGTTAAAGGAGGCTCTTTTCCAACTGGTGAATGTCTTGCGTGTGTCTGAGTTATGTATTCTACATCGGAATTCAAAAAGAATTGGGATTTTCAAAGTATCTTTCATCCTGAGCATAAAATTCCATATTGTATTACTTGGCCTCTGAAAATTCTATCAAAGAAATTTACAACATTTTAAATAAATTTCGGAAACTTTATAATTTAAAGAGTATCATAATTTTAAATTGAGGGCACATTGATTAATAATAATAGGAGTTGAAGGAACCCCATTCCTACCCCAACACCTACCCTTTGGGGAATATTTGGGGGTATAGAATCCAGCCTTGTCTAAGGGAATGGGCATTGGTCGCCAGGCCCCTTCTTGGTGCTAACGAAGGTTAATCCCGAAGGATGGTAGGCATGTCCACAAAGAGGGTGGGCCCCTGCAGCATGGCCCACATGATGGGTATTAACAAATGAAGCACCTTATCGCAGAATCAATTCAACCACGTCAATTGGTATTGATCCTCGGAATGGCTGAACAGTCCAATGGCTCAGGCCCCGGGTGCTGACTTGGCTGCAGTTCCATCCTCATCATGCCTTCAGTGCCACCTTAACAGTTTTTATATAGTGGCTTATTTTCCCTGTGGAATTATTTAGAGTTTTTTTAAGTTTTTAAATTAAATATTTAATATATTAAGCCCACTCCTTAAGCAAAGATGATGTATTTTTCAGCTTAATATTAAATATAATCATCTATTTCATTCCAAATTATCCTCCTGAAGGAGCTCAGAGTCACCATTCTAAAAGCTCTCTGTGGCTGGGCGTGGTGGCGCACGCTTGTAATCCCAGCACTTTGGGAGGCGGAGACCAGAGGATCCGGGTTCGCAGCCAGCCTCAGCTCTCTCTCTCTCTCTCTCTTTCCCTATCTCTCTCTCTCTCTCTACCTAGTGAGGCCCTCCGCAACTTCGTGAGACCCGGTTTTAAAATAAAGTATAAAAACATAGGGCCGGGGGTGTAGCGTGGAGGTAGAACGACCCTGGGTTCAATCCCCAGTACCGCATAAATAAATAAATAAATAAATAAATAAAAGCTCTCTGTTTTTAAGATTTAAAATAATAGGTCATCGAGATTTATTGTTCAAATTGGGATTTGTAACTTAACCTGAAGTTTTAAAGTTGTGAGGGTTAAATGAGTTAGTAAGTGAAAAGTGCTTCAAACAGTTCCTGGTCCAGAGTAGAGGCTACTTGAGTGGTAGCTGTCATCATCATCATCATCATCATCTACGTCATTGCTCTTGATATCTTTTGTTACAGTCATAGAAATAAAATCAATAATGAATTCCAAGGTTAATATGTTGATTAATTCTCAAACTAGGTAAGTGTGGGTCAACTCCCAAATCCAAAAAAAGGCCCACCGTGGCTGGGGCAAAACCTGACAGAAAGAGAGCGCTCTTTTCTGTTCATGGAATTAAGATGCCCAGACTTCTTATTAAATATTTGTATTATTTCTGATTCCGACCTCTGTGTATGTGAAGTTTTCAGTTTTGTGCTCTAAGCCGAGGCCTAGTGCTGACAGTTGTGTTTGTTCATGAAGAGCATGACTTTAAGAATGAAACTGAAATTTTTAATCTTGGAGAATCAATAAATTTAGTATTTTGTAGCTTTCAAAATGAGAAAATATGTTTCTTCAATATTAAGTGTGGATTTACTGGTATTATTAGTTCATTCTCAGTATGGCTTTCCAGAAATGTCCTAAAATTGTCACCTTCATTTTTGTAGAAAATGAAGAACATGAAAGGCATTTTGAGTCATTTTAATGTCAAAAGTGAATTTTTGGAAAGTAGTATAAAAATGAATGAGAGCAGTCATTAACATACCTCTTAAGATTTCCTACAAAATGTATGCAAGTTTTATAAATTTGGTCATAAATTCTGTGACAAGATGAATTGAGCAAATTGCTTTCTTAATATTTTAATTCGAAAAGCCTAAAGGGAAGAAGAGAATAATGGGCAACTGGAAATTTAGTGTTATCCCTACATTTAAAGTTCAAACCATTACAATGTAATAAAATTAATCCAGACATTTCCAGGGCAAGTGTGGCTGACCTTTTGTTCACCAACCACTGACCCCAGGGTGAATGCCGGCGGCTTTCGGAGGGAAAGTCTGTTTGTTTGGCTTCAGTCCCTGGTATTTAAATTGCATTCCCTAATCAAATGAAAAGGCTGTCCTCTCTATCAGGTTACAGAATCCATGGCAACATTTGGCCTTTTATATCCATAATGTTAGCCTTTTTGTTTGCATTTAAGTAGAGACACCTGGAGCAATGTTAACATTAACGATTTAGCATTAATAGCTTCATTATATAAGAATTTCTGATCAGATAGCTGTTACTTTTGTTATATTGCTTCAGCTTGTATTGTTGTCATTTTTTATCTCCCTGCTTGGCAACCAGGCAATGATTTGCAAATTTTTTTTGTCTTGATTAATTAAGCAATATAATTATCAGTAACCGTGATGCAGTCTTTGCTCAACAAAGCTTCTGCGAGAAAACAATGGTAAGTCTGTTAGTATGAATGCATTCCACGCGTCCCAGATGCATGAGGATATTACGGACAATGAGGGGAAAGGCCGCCTGTGAACGAGGACAAAGGGTACCACGCAGACTCGACACGCTGCACATACCGCCAGGGACGTGCTGCGGGCTCCCTGGGACACAGCCGCTTCGTTAGATTACAGCTAGTCAGCAGAGATTAATTCTCAGCCATTTGGTGCAATAATTTACCCATTCCCCGGTCTTTTAACTAGTGCTCCTCACGGTGGAAGTGAGGCTTTGTACTCAGAAGGTTTATTTAACCTTGCCTACTTTTAGGGTTCTCCACTAAAATCGTGATTTTTGCCTGGAGATGGTAAGGACGCAGCTGCTTGAAGTTGAAGAATATTCCTTTTAGGAAGACAGCGGATGCGTATGCGGGAGTCTCAGAAATTGTAGGTGGAGTCAAAGGCATTCTTTTTAGCACCTGTATATTTCATCTGAATACAGTATGACTCTGTGGTCTAAATACGTTTATTTTACTGATCTCTGGGCAGCCATACTTCTCTAAGAATGATTTTAATCCTTTTTTTAGGAGGGGGGAAAAAAAACCTCATCAGTACACAAAAGTCCCGCTCATTGGATAGAGTCATGCATATTCAAATTCTACTTTCATTCACTCGGCCTCATTAATAGCGTATGTAATAATGTAGGGCTATTTGTAATACAATCTCACAGGCTGCATTGCTTCCAAGTCCTTTGAAATTTAACATATTTCGCTTTTTCATTCCATACACCTCCCTTAAATATACAAATTATGTGCCTGGCAGAATCCGCCTCCTCTTAATAACACACAGCATTTGTGAAGCGGTATGTTAAAGCGTGGGTGTGCTCCTGGGAGAGCATAAAACCCTCCCGGCTGAGGGGGCCTGCTCACTTCTTGAGCGTTGTATTGAACTTCTTTTTTTTCTTTTTCTTTTTCATTAAATTAAAAAAAAATCAGTGTGCTTCACAGCATCATTTCATTGTTAACGTACTTTCAAAATAAATCCGTAAATATTGATACAATAGTTCTTTGGTCATAGAAAAGAAATGTGTTGTCAGAATTACATTTCTTAACCAACATTTATTGCCAAGTCAGCTGTCCAGGACAGACTTGTGTGTAGGGCAGAATGAAGTGACGAAGGGTTGCGAAAACGCCCTCCCTGCCTGTCGGGAAGATGATTCATGAGCCCCCACACCACAGCCGGTGGCTGGAAAGTAACACTGGTGTTCAGAGTATTTCCCTTATGAATTTGTGCGGGTAAGTTCTGGTGTTTGGGGCATGTTTGTCTCCAGGCACATTAGTGACTGGCTGGCGACCACTTGACCATAACACAGATGTTCTGAAGCAGCCTTGGCCAGGAGCTGTGCAGACCAGAGGGAGTTTTGGGGAAGGGTCCCCTTCATCACCTCAACCAGAGTGTCACTTTTATGAGTGAAGTACATATGAATGTCCTCCAGACTCCTCTGGCTCACCCTGGGAGATACGGCGTGAGGGAAAAATGGATGATGATTCAGTCATTTCCGAGAAGTCTAAGAAGGAAAGGGTAATAGGACAGGAGATGGGGCCGGAACCGACGGTCTGGTTCCAAGGCTGCCGCCCGTGGGCAGGCGTCCTGGGAGGGTCTCTCGGTGTCTTTGTACCTTAGTTTCCTCAGCTGTAAAATTCAAGCTGCAGTCCTCTCAGGGATTCTAGATGCTGCTATTGGATCTCTTGTCCTAGAAGCCCACCCCTTCCCTTAATTGTCCTGACTGTCACCAGGGTGCTGTCCAAGTGGTGTCTGACTCTCTTGCAGCTTCAGTAGCATCAGAGAGTGTGTATATGTGTGTGTGTGTGTGTGTGTGTGTGTGTGTGTATGTGTGCGCACGCGTGCGCGCACTTGCACATACATACATGGGCATGGGCATGGGCATGGGCATGTATCTATCCCTCTTTAGATTGACATCTAGCCCAGGACCTTTATCTGGAGCAGGTGCCCAGAAATATTGGCAAAAGGCTGATGTGCCGGAAATCACACAGCACTTGCACACATGAAGCCAACAGGAGCCCGGTGTTGGTGCCCGTGTTTGAAAGGAAAGCTTTTAAGCTTACCAGACGGTCCTCATTACATAGGGAGTGTGTGTGACTTTACAACATGGTCATGTTTACAACATGGTTAAGTTTCTTTCTTTTTATCCCAGATGTGCAGTTTTCTTAAACATGTATCCCAATCCCAACCAAATGACCTTTTTGAAATTAAATCATATGCTTTAAAATACTCTGTGAAATACTCTTGGAAGTAAATTAATTTTTGAATGTACAAAGAAACATTTATTTAGAAAAGATGGTTGAAGCCAGGCGTGGTGGCACACACCTGTAATCCCAGTACTTGGGAGGCTGAGACAGGAGGATCACAGGTTCAAGGCCAGTCCCAGCAATGTAGTGAGAGGCTCTCAGCAACCTAGTAAGACCCTGTTTCAAAACAAAAAATAAAAAGGGCTGGGAGGGTAGCTCAGAGGTAGAATGCCCCTGTGTTTGATCCTCGGTACAGAAAAAAAAAAAAAGAAGAAGAAGAAGTAAAGATAATTGAAAATACCAAATAGCCAGAATTTACTAAGTAACAGAAATGGGTTACTGTGGTATGTTCTATACTGGTAATTGATTATGGTTATTAGCATTTATTTTTAGTAAAGGAATGGCTTTGAGGACTGTGTGAAAAGGCATCTGTCATTTGCAGATGTTATATTAAAATCAAATTTCTTCTCTAATTCATTGCCACTTCTAATTAGAGGAATTCCCTGGATAGGAGGGATTTATATTATCCCTTTTGTCCAATTTTTGAAAGACCGAGTCACCCACAAGCAGTTGCCAAAGAATAATAAAGAACGTTCATTTATACGATAACCTCCATACAGATGGGAGAAAATCTATAGCGTAACTGTTACTAATTAACTCCCAGCTCCTGTTTTATCTTTCACAACAATTTGGCTTCTGAGAATTCCTTCTCAATTGATTTTCCTCAAAAGTTGACATTGTTCCCCCATTGCTCACTTGGTTTTTGACATAGGCATCGTCCTCTCATTTGGTTTATCCTCTCTCCTTTGGCCAGCCGGAGTGAGCCTGTGTCACTGTGCACCAAATGGCAAACGGCAGCGCCAGCTTCCCAGCAGGGCGGCCTCTTTGGCTCAGGAGACAGAGGCCATGTTCTCCAGCCCGAGTTTCTGCACGCTGTTGGCTGTTCAGCTGGGCCAGGGAGACAGGGCGTCAAGAGTGCACAGAACTCCACTGGGAAAGGAAGCAGGGCCCGCTGCCCTGGAATTAGAGAATTTGTCCCCGAAAGTGTATTTTCTTTGTTATCTATGAAACTTACTAGTTTGTTGTTGTTGAGTCCCTTGTCTTTTTTTTTTTTTTTTTGTGGTACTGGGGATTGAACCCAGGGGCGTTCTACCTCCGCGCTACACCCCCGGCCCTATTTTTTATACTTTATTTTGAAACCGGGTCTCACGAAGTTGCAGAGGCCTCACTAAGTAGAGAGAGAGAGAGAGAGAGCTGAGGCTGGCCGCGAACCCGGATCCTCCGGTCTCCGCCTCCCAAAGTACTAGGATTACAAGCGTGCGCCACCACGCCCGGCTTTTGAGTTCCTTGTCTTTCTGTTTTCTTCACAAATACTTTCATCACAACTCCACCAATTACTGGACTAGTGGAAGCCACAGGGGGAAGTGCACATATTTATTAAAGAGCATGTTTTAAATAAACTTTTTTAAGCGGTGTTACTGAAGATGGAAGGAGGAGAGCATTCTTCATTCTTCATTCTTTTTTTTTTTTTTTTGCTGTTGTTGTCAACACCGAGTGATTTCAGTCCATGACTAGTTCCTTGACTTTCCTCTTTAGAATCATGAAGACCACTTTCCTCTCAGGTCTATCAAAGGAGGGGAGAGGGACTTGTGACTAGTCTTCACTAGTAGGATGAATAGTCCATCCTTCTCTGCTCCATTCTGAGTTTCCTCAGGTCTAACTGCTTCCTCGGTCCTGTAGGCACTGATATCAAAATGGCCTTGCCCAATCTTTGCAGTTTTTAAACTCTTTGTGCTTTAGCTGTGGAACCCTTTCCTCAAACCCACCAAACAGAAAAGTCATGGCTACAGAAGCCTGCTCAGCACCCCAGGGCCACCTCCATTGCCCTCGCACCTCAGCCTTTCAGGCATCTCCATGAAACAAAAGACAGATGGTCACAACAGAACTTATTCTAGAAGCATGGGAAGAGACAGATTTGGTTAATGTTTAGTAGTCGTTCAGTCAGGCAAGCACGATAGATCTATTGAGGCTACTTCATGCCAGGCACTGTCAAGGACCGGGGGTCTCACTCCCTTCGATTCTCAACTTCAGTAAGGCTATTAGCCAATAAATAATTAAATACATGGTCTAACCAGAAACTTCCCAATAGGAATAGGTGTTATCGAGAAAATAATACAGGCCGGGCGTGGTGGCGCATGCTTGTAATCCCAATACTTGAGAGGCTGAGACAGGAGGATCGTAGGTTCGAGGACAGCCTCAGGAAATAGTGAGACTCTCATCAACCTAGCAAGACCCTATTTCCAAATAAAAATAAAATAGGACTGGGGGTATAGTTTGGAGGTAGAATGTCTCTGGGTTTAATCACCAGTACCAAAAAAAAAAAAAAGAGAGAGAAAATAATACAGAACAGAAGGATGTGCAGGAAGGAGGCTGCTTTAGTTCAGATAGGGGCCTTCCAGTTTCCAGTTCCATAGCCAGCACTCCCATCCTTGCAATAAGAAAGCAGTAAACAAAATCAACAGCTTGTCTTGGAGCCCTCTGAAAATTGAAGTCACATGGCAAACCCTGTCCCCAAATTGGAGAGACAGTCAGGCAGATGCAGAGAATCACAGCTTACCAGAACAGAAGCCCAGGAGCAGAAAAATTAAACTATAATTGCCCAGTTGCTAGAGGCTCAGTGTGGACACCCCTGAAAGGTAAAGAATGAGAGGGGCAGAGGACAGTCCTCTTGCTTTTGTGAATTTTCCCTCCACGATCCCTACCAAGGTTCTCACAATAAAGATTAGAGAAAAAATCTGCCCTCTAGAGAAACTATTTTAACAGAGCCTGTCTGACCAAAGGGAAACACCCAACTCTAGCCCCTCCCCATCCTGTCTCACCCAAGGGACACAGGCTCACTAAAAGATAGACCTGATCATAGAACTATAAAATGTCCTCCCTTCTTTACATCTCATCCCTACATTGACAGGACTTTTGTATAATAACAGAGGAATATAACTGAAAGAAATGTACATTTCAGATCTTATTATAGAAAAAATCTGTGAGGAAACCTAGAGATAACAGGAAAAACAAAAGCAAGAACGTCTAAGGAAAGTTTAGCCTCAGACACCTACATCTACAGCTACAGAAAACAATAAGCACAGCCTAACTCCTAGCCAAATAAGCATAAAACCTCATACTAAAGGCCAGTTTACTTCAGTTTCTCTTTTTTTTTTTTTTTGTGGTACCGGGGATTGAACCCAGGGGCGTTCTACCTCTGCGCTACACCCCCGGCCCTATTTTTTTATACTTTTTATTTTGAAACCGGGTCTCACGAAGTTGCGGAGGGCCTCACTAAGTAGAGAGAGAGAGAGAGAGAGAGAGAGAGATTGAGAGAGCTGAGGCTGGCTGCGAACCCGGATCCTCCGGTCTCCGCCTCCCAAAGTACTGGGATTACAAGCATGTGCCACCACGCCCGGCTTCTTCAGGTTCTCTTATGTATTGTCTCTAGCTTTCGAAAAAAATTTACAAGGCATACTAAAAGACACAAAACACACTTTGAAGAGATAGAGCAAGCGCCATAACTAGACTCAAACATGGCAGAGATTTTGGAATTATCAGACCAGAAATTTAAAATAAACAATGCAAGCAGAGATGGACTTTAAGAGAATTAAAAGGAAATGCTGTAAAACAAAGACAATATAACAGAAATGAAGAATGCATTTAATAGGCTCAACAATAAACTGGACATGGCTGTGGAAAGGAGCTGTGAATCTGAAGATGTATTAGTAGAAATCTTGAGACTGAAACACAGAAGGAAAAAAAGTTGAAAAAAACTCTAAACAGAACATTCAAGATCTATGGGATGATTACAAAAAAGAAGTGTAACATTTGCCAAATGGGAATACAAAAAGAAGAAAAAATAGACAAAATGTTTAAAATTATTGCTGAAAACTATTCAAAATTAATAACAGACACCAAACCATAGATCCAAGAAAAACCAAGAACACCAAGCAAGATAAATACCAAAATATCTATACCTGGGCATATCATTTACAAACTACAGAAAACTAAAAAATCAAAAGAAAATCTTGAAAGAAGCCACAGTAAAAAAAAAAAAAAAAAAGTAATGACAAAAACCCTACAGAGGAGCAAAGAAGAGGGTTGGAGCAGGCCAGGGTGGCAGGTCAGGTCCTCCAGTACCTCTTCAGCCACAATGGAGTCTGGGCCCAAGTTCTGACCTTGCTGAGCTTGTGGAAAACAGTAAGCCACACTAGACTGCATCCCTTTCTCTACTTCCTCATGAAGTTGAACATCAACCACTGAGCTCAGGGCCTCAGCCACAGCCGTTGAACTCATCATCAAAAATCAAATGTCCCTGGGCTTTTTAACTTCTTGCCTATGATTTATTTATTTTTGTCTTAATCTCCTGACTGATTAAAAATTATGTGTATTAGCCTAATTAAGTGGATCCACCCACCTACTTTAAGACAGACATGGAGATGCCATATGATTCCTTAAGGGGACTTCGTCACCATTTGGAAATTCCTTGCTATGTCTAGCCCAGCCTCTGCAAAATAGAATTTAAATCTGTGTTCTCCCACCTTTTCAGAAGCTAGCCCAAGTTCAGTGAACCATTTCCCAAGTGGCCCCTTCCTCATAGAGCGCCGCCCTGCTGGTGCCCCTGTGGAATTTTGTGCTCCTGGAGGACAGTACACTGCCTCCCCCTTCCCACATCCTACCCTGAGTCACAGAGCACACAAGAAGTTCTTAGAATCTAACATATTTTACTTTTCTTCAAATTTTCTATAAAATTTTCTTTTCATTGACTCCTCAATCTTTCTGGCAAATGATATAATTAGTATTGCTTTCCCCAGCCGGAAGATTACTGTCTTTTCTTACAGTTTTTAACAGAGTTATCTGTCATCCACTTGGACCTCTAAGCATAGATACACAAATGCAAACACGCCCTTTCAGTTCCTAATTCCTGTGGGATTGTGAACTTCCCGCAGGCGAAGCTATGGCCGGTCTTCAAATCACAGCTCTCAGAGGAAGAGGGGCCCTTACAGATCCACTGTCCCCACCTACCTGTGAGGCCCCAGACAGTGTCCCAGCCTTGGTCTGTGCAACTTGCATTCCTGGAGCCAAGGTCTGCACAGTGCCTGGTGACCCAGCGGTCACTTTTTCCCTTTTAACCTCTCATGTTGACCCTTCATTATTTCCAATCTGGTACTGGATTCCTTAATTGTTCATTATTTCACTATACCTTTTTTTTTTTTGGTACTGGGTATTGAATTCAGGGGCATTCTACCTCTGAGCCACACCCCTAGCCCTATTTTATTTGTTTATTTTGAAATGGTCTTGCTAAGTTACTGAGAGTCTTGCTAAGTTGCTGAGGCTGACTTGAGAGGCTGAGACAGGAGGATTGCTGTAACTTTTTAGTTGTTTTGGGCTTACATCATCAGGTTGGAAATGTGGGATGGGTGTTGTCTGTGGGGCTCGTGCAATACCCCCAGGAGGTTCAGCCCGCCTGAGTCTGCACGCAGCGCTCAGGGTGTGCGCGTGGCTCCCTGGCTGGTGTGGGGCCGGGCTTGCCTCAGTGCTCCGTGGTTGACAGCTGTAAGGAGCTGCTCTTCAGTATCAGGTCGCACAGGTCTGGTACCGATGCAGTCTCGATGGGTGGCCCAGTCCTGTACTGACAAGACTGTTCTCCTTTGGAGCAACTGGAGCCTCTCAAGGGAGCAGCTCTGGCCTGCTCACCCACTGCAGCTCTTGCATGCCCCTTCTCCCATGGGCGTAAAGCTCTTCACAGCTTCTTTCCTCGTTGACCTCAATCTAAAATTACTTTCTAATTCACTGTTGCAGTGTTCCTTTTTACATTCATCTCTACATAGAGGTTGTGGATATTGCGGTGGCTATTAACCTCATAGACCCTTTCTTTCTTTTTTTTTTTTTTTTTTTTTTGCGGTACCGGGGATTGAACCCAGGGGCTTTCTACCTCCGGGCTACATCCCCAGCCCTATTTTTTATACTTTATTTTGAAACCAGGTCTCACAAAGTTGCAGAGGGCCTCACTAGGTAGAGAGAGAAAGACAGGGGGAGAGAGAGAGAGAGCGAGCTGAGGCTGGCCGCGAACCCGGATCCTCCGGTCTCCGCCTCCCAAAGTACTGGGATTACAAACGTGCGCCACCACGCCCGGCCTCCAGACCCTTTCTTTACATCCATTATTCTGGGACATGTACAGGTATAAATCTGTGAGGACCATCTAAAAGTTAGATCTGACCAGGCGCAGTGTCCAAGGTAGAACACTCCTGGGTTCAATCCTCAGTGGAAAAAAAAAAGATATCTTGCCTGAAAATTCTGAGGACGATATTGACTCTTTCCAGGTTATAAATGGCAGAGATTTCACATGCCATCTTTTTAAATAGTTATTTATTTGCTTCTTTTTTTTTTTTGCAGTACTGGGGATTGAACCCAGGGGCGTTCTACCTCCGAGCTACACCCCCGGCCCTATTTTTTATCCTTTATTTTGAAACTGTGTCTCACGAAGTTGCGGAGGGCCTCACTAAGTAGCCGAGGCTGGCCGTGAACCCGGATCCTCCGGTCCCTGCCTCCCAAGTATTGGGATTACAGGCGTCTGCCACCACGCCCAGCTTCCCCAGCCCTTTTTATATTTTTTATTTTAAAACAGGGCCTTGCTAAGTTGCTGAGGCTGGCCCCCAACCTGTGATCCTTTTGTCTCAGCCTCCCAAGGACTGGGATTACAGGTGTGTGCCACTGCACCTGGCCAAAATTATATTTTGATATTTTAGAGAATATATTTTTGAAATAAAGAGATAAAAATGTATCAAAATAAATATTCCTCTTCTTAGAAATGTTGCATTTCTCTGAAAGTTTGCACTTTTATCTCAAACGTATGATTTTCCCCTCCTTGTCTCTCATTAGGACAATACCATTTACAAAACCCTTTGAGGATTAAGAGGGCATTTGAACCTTTAGCTACCCTGTAAGATCAGTAGAGAAGACCACACTGCTTCTATCCTCCAAATAAATACATGAGGATAATTTACCCCGGGGCACTTGGCGCTGGGTGGCCATGCCAAATCTAGAATTGAATCCCGGTAGATGGACTCCGTAGGAGCAGGAGATGTTAGTGTTCCTGCCTGTGTGCCGATGCTTACTAATTAAGGGCTGTTTCTTTCTTTTTTTTTTTTTTTTTGCGGTACCAGGGATTGAACACAGGGGCGTTCTACCTCCGCGCTACGCCCCTGGCCCTATTTTTTTATACTTTATTTTGAAACCGGGTCTCACGAAGTTGCGGAGGGCCTCACTAGGTAGAGAGAGAGAAAGAGAGAGAGAGAGAGAGAGAGCTGAGGCTGGCCGCGAACCCGGATCCTCCGGTCTCCGCCTCCCAAAGTACTGGGATTACAAGCGTGCACCACCACGCCTGGCTAAGGGCTGTTTCTATTGGAGTGGTTCTACATACCCATCCTGTGCTCACACTACAGACAGAGTCGTGAGGTCCAGGAGAAAATCAAATCCTAAACCCCACCTCTTCCATGGTAAAGTCGTCAGTGCCAAAACCCTGGGCATAAAAATCATGGCTGTATCTTTGTCATGAACACAATATCTGCAGTCTTTTAAATGCATAAGTGACCAAACTGGGTAAGTCAAGCCACCCATACTCTGCATTTATAGCTTTAACATGGCCTGGATATCAGTGGGCCTGGACATGGCAATATTAGAATTTGAACAGAGTTCACGTGTTCATTGCCCAACTTTGGAGCATCGAGATGACTCAACTGAGTCCATGAAAGATCAATTACTATACATCAAAAAATAGAGATTTCAGATCACTATCCCTGTCTCAGAGCCTCTGTTTTGCCCGCTCCACCCTTGCACACTAGGCAGTCTTGCAGCGTGAACGTCAGAGTCGTCGCTTCTCTGCAGAAAAGCTTTCTCTGTGTTCACAATAGACGGTCAAGAGGAGAGCCTGGGTATGAACGGGTCTTGGTCTGGACCCGCGTCTGATACAGAGAAATTCATCAGGTCTACGCTTTCTCGGTTTGTGCTTCTCAGCCATGGGCTCCATGTGCACCTCCTCACTCGCAGCCTGTGAGGAAATCTAGCTGTCAGTAGTCGGGGAATCTTACTCACCCCAGGCTCTGGTTACCGTGCTAGGTCAGGGCATGGGTGAGTCATCCAGAAACCACAGGTGGCTGAGAACATACCTGCTCAACAGAGATGAAAGGCTGAGTTCAAGGTCTGATCAGGACTACTACATGGAGTCCTTTCTCAAATTTATCACTGAGCATGGCATCGGGAAAGAGGAACTCATGTTTTTTTCTAGAAGCTTTATGGAATTAGCTTTAATATTTCACTGTATAGTCCATCGCTCTGTGTGTGTGTGTGTGTGTTATGAGGTAGAGGTCAAGGTTCACTTTTCCATATGGCTCTCCAGTTGTTCCAGTGCCTTTATTGAAACAAACTTTCCTTTTCTCATCAAATTGATATGCTGCCTTTATTGCAAATCAGTTACCAGGTATGTGTGGCTCTGTGTTCTGTTCCATCTATATATTTGAGTATCCTGGTGCCACAATTCTGATATCTTAATTATTAGTTTAATATTATGCCTTGGAGTCAGGTAATATAAGTCATCTTATTATTGTCTTGGCTAACTTATGTCTTTTTATTTTCATATGAATTTAAAATCATCTGATTCATATTTCTAAAATGTTTGCTAGAATTTTGATTGGGTTTGTATTGAATCTATAGCTCAATTTTGGAACAATTTATATCTTTGTTTTGTTTTTTGCGGTTCAGGGGATTGAACCCAGGGACATTCTACCTTCGAGCTACACCCCCAGCCCGATTTTTTAGTCTTTATTTGGAAACAGGGTCTCACTAAGTTGCAGAGGGTCTCACTAAGTAGCTGAGGCTGGCCGCGAACCCGGATCCTCCGGTCTCAGCCTCCCAAGTATGGAACAATTTATATCTTAATGTTGAAACCTATAGTCCATGAAAACTGTATATCTTTGCATTTATTTAGGTTATCTTTAATTTATGTCAGCATAGTTTGATGGTTTTCAGTATAGCTGTCTTGCACACATCTTGTCAAATTTAACCTAAATTTTTTATGTTATTATAAGCAGCATTTTCAAATGTTATTTTCTGGTTGTTAGTTATTAACATTCAGAAATATTCTAATATATTACTATAATAATCGTAATAATAATAAACATAATAATAAATATAGCATAAATATAACTGCTTTGGGGGATATATTATATCATGTGATTTATGATTATTCACTACGTGGTTCTAGTTAAATTCTGTTGGATTTTTCATGTACATAATCATGTTATCTATGAATAAAAATATTACTTCTTTCTCACCTTTGTGTTTCTTTTCTTTCCTTCCTTCCTTCCTTCCTTCCTTCCTTCTTCCTTCCGTCCATCTCTTATTTTTCCTTATTGTAATGACCAGGACCTTCAAAAATGTTGAATAGAAGAGATGAGCATACACATACTTGCCTTTCAGATCCTTGGTAGAAAACATTGAATATTTCACCATTAATTATAATGCCATTTTTTTCCTTTCAGATATCATTAAATTGAAGTAGTTCCCTTGTCTTCCCAGTTTTCTGGGAGTGTTTGTTCTATTTTTTTTAGTCATGGATGAGAATTGAATTTTATCCAGTGTTCATTCTGTATCTATTAAGAAGGTTGTGTAGTTTTTCTTCTTATTCTATTACTTTAGTAAGTTGCATGGATGGATTTATGAATATAAACCAACTTTGAGTACCTATGGACAGTTCTGCTTGATCAGGATATATTGTCTTTTTTATATTTTTGTATTTAACTTGCTAAAAGTCCGTAAAGAACTTTGCATCTTCATTGAGGGATATTAGTTCCTAATTTTCTTGTCATGTCGCTCTCCATGTGAGCTTGCATTACTGTTGTATCTCAGGCCCTTCCCCAGTGCCAACCACAGAAAACGTGTTCCGCTAATAAATGGTTACTGGGAGAAGTTAAAAGTCCTGGGCTAGGCCAGGCATGGTGGCGCACACTTGTAATCCCAGTACTTTGGGAGCCAGAGACCGGAGGATCCGGGTTCTTGGCCAGCCTCAGCTCTCACTCTGTCTCTCTCTGTCTCTCTCTCTCTGTCTCTCTCTCTCTGTGTCTCTTTGTCTCTCTGTCTCTCTCT